>SNQJ01S0185193.1:8188-26952 GCA_010110895.2 Picea sitchensis | reverse complement strand
ATCTAATATATATTTACAGTTTACTAACTAATATTTATAACATAAGTCTACTTATTATATGTATAATATATACAAATGACTTTATTTCTAATATATGTATAACATTTACAAAATATGAATTTTAATCTAAATCCGCGAAAATCGAATATGGATTGATTTATTAAACAACAGCAAAGCTATCTTTCAATCTTTTTTTATTTATTTATTTTTATAATGTTTATAAACAAGAAATGGAATAACAAACTGTCTAATTGAAAATAGAGATAACAAATAGTAGAATATGTTTAGACTGCAGGAAATTTATGTATTCATTGAACTAATGAAATAAAACTAACAAACTGACATGTTATCGCATCCCATATTCGTCCTGTGTATAGCATCCAATCTCGTTGTTTGATGAGGCAAACCCGCAACAGATCCTACAAATGCTTCTCGTAAACGTGAAGCAGTAATGATTGAATCCGAATGATAGAACATATAAGAGATATAGTAACAACAATCTTATAATTTCACAAGTGGCCACATTGAGATAAATCCTGTTGTGAAAACTTGTGTATAAATGTTCAACAAATGATGAAGATAAATCTCTTAATCTCAAGTTTGAACAGAATAATTACTGTATGTTAAATATGGGACATAAAACAAGGATAACATGTAAAAAGAATTATCATACCAATTTGCAATAAACCAGGATAGCTAAAGCAATCATAATCTAATTACAAATCGAAATAATCATGACTTGAATAAAAACACGATATGGAGAAGCTAAAGTTGTGACAAATATCATATTCTATTCTAGTCTGTAAATCAGAAATCCATAGTTTTTTCCCCAGGCAGAGATGATTTCAAGTTTACAAAATAACATACTTATATAGGTTCCAGGAACAAAATGTTTCCTGTTGATAACATACAATCTGTTCCAAAAAATGTGGGGGATGCAACCTCCCAGATTTTACTTGATACCAAAAACTAACAGCCTAATCTATTTACTAAAAACATAAAGATGGTATGGTTGGAAGATCCCAACAATGCTTCATATCTCTTTGAAAATCATGAGTTCTTGAAAACAAATAAAAATAAAAAGATTTCAGATGTATTTTCAATTATCAAAACAAGTAATTCGAATTTTTCTAACTAGCTACAAAATCTCACGATTCTGTAGCTAGTTATAATTATAACTAGAATCATATTTTATTCAATCAAGCAAAACAAATTAAAAAGTAATCTATGAAAACAAATTGTGTATCCTAAATTGAGAAAGACAGAATCATACTAAACTTTTAAAAATATCATACCTCAAATTAAGGGATTCAAACAAATCAAGTAATCTTTGAATTTACTATTGTTGTCGTTGCTTCCACGTTCTTAAAAATAACAGACCCTGTAGTTTTTTTGTGTTTGTCTTTGGCTTGAGCTATGGATTGGAGTTTTCTATTCTCCTTTGTTAACGAATTTACCTGGTCTTCCAAATATTTAAGCCGAGACTGTAGTAAAGGCACATCCGTGTAATACATGTTGATCTAGGATCGACATTCATTACAGTGCGGATGTAGAGACTGTGTATTGGCACTGATAGTATTAACAGCTGGAGAATCGTCCATTTGACATGTAGGTTCATCACGGAGTTTGATGCCAGGAAAAAGAGGATTGTCCTTTAGACATGGTGGTAGGTTGGTAACATAATCGTAGGGTCTGTCAGGGCAAAGTCCATATGAATATGGATACTCTTCGGCCAAGAACCTTTCAATTTCTGAATCTGAATCCTCACTTACCTCAATTGTATTTTTTGTGTCTGCACAGGGCTTGGGTTTGTTTCGATCACATCGTGAAACCCAACGAGCGGCCCTTTTACTCTTATGCTTAACATCGATGTTTCCTTTAAGCTTTTTCCTTGTGGGGTTTTTAACATTCTTAACACAACTCTTAGGATACGAATCCGGTTGAGTGTCTGGTTGAGTAGAATTAGGGTAGGTCGAGGGTTCCAAATTAGAGATAGGATCACAGGGCATGAGCAAAGGAGGAGAGATGGTAGGTTTCACAAGGGTTTATGTGATGACAGGCTTGTCAACCTGTCCCAACTCACTATTACCGAAACCATTTCGTAACACAAAAGCATCCCAACAATCATTGTTTAATTGCAACTGATGTACCATGATAATTTTGATTAAACCATGATGGAATAAACTAGAATCAGAATTCTGCCTTTTAAACCGCTTTCCCATCTTGTACAAACTTCTAAGAAGAAAGTAGGACATGTTCAATGGGAAATCGATGAAGCTCATAAGCAATTGCAGGTGATACAAGAAAACCAACCCAAATCTTCCTTCACAGGTAATGAACTGTTTCACAATAGCTAACAGATCATGCCATCTAGGTTTTAAAGATGAGACAGGCATACCTCGATCGCAGCTGGTAATTTTCCTTGAGGTGAACAACAATGACCAAGGGACCTCTTCAACCTTTGTGTTCTTGAACCACTTTTTCCCCACAACTGGTAAACCGGTAGCTTGGCTTATAAAATCTTCATCTACCTCAAGCTGCACGTCTCCTATCTTTGCTCTGCAACCGTCGAAAGTCAATGAGAAATCTTGGGAAACTCTCGAATTGAAACCCCTAAACTTTTCAATAAACAAACTCTAGTCGTTCCTTTATAAGTCGTCTCTGGCGTTGTCATAAGATAACAATGTTTGGATGCCATTGGGCTCAATCCTCACCATAGGAGCCATGGCTAACATAAGGAAATCAACACAGAAATCAGAGGTAGGGTTTGATAGAGAAACACAGAGCCATAGTCCCGAGTTTCCTCAATGCAATGCAAAGACAGTTCGAAATGGTAGGCAGGAGCATTAATCACCATGCGTGGGAAAGAGATCGTGAAGCCCGAGGCCATACATAGCAATAATATCACGTTGTACCTCATATGATACCTTGGGATATGGGTAATTTAAGGATGTAAGCGCTTGTATACCATAGAGCGCACACATTCATGACTTGATTACAAGGTAAAAGTTTCAAATAAACATTGTGTTAAAAGAATTTTATGAATCAAACCCCATTGATATTAATCAAATATTGATGAGTGGGAGGTTTTTTACTTATGTAACCAAGGCATGTTTAAGACCAAGGAGTTATAAACTAGGAAAACAATCATGTTCATAGCGAAAGACGACAATTCGACAATAGACCATATGAACAGTTATCCTTTGATAAAAAATCGAAACCAAGTGTGAATTCCAGCAGCAAGTTTTCATGCTTACAGTCATGAAAACAAAAATCGAAAGGAAGGTATGTAAAAAGCGACAAGTGATAAGTGTTGTTTCTCATGACGAGTAATGCAAATTTAGAGACCCTGTGTAGGCAGCTTATAAACAATAGAAATTACACTATTGTTGCCAACAATGGCGACACGCTGGGAGAAACAGTTATCTCTACCAAATGAACGAGTTCAGATAGGATAATCAGAAAAAACTTCAAATCGAAAACAACTAAAAAGTTGTCTGAAAATCATTGTCAATTATAAAGCATTCCAGTTTCAGNCCCACTCCGATATCTGTATCCTGCCAAGATGTTCCAGATCAAAACGAAGGACATTTAAGGTCAAAAGAATCCATATCTGAGAATTTTCATATACCTGACATTGCTTCGCTGCCAGCGGGCCTGTTCAGTACCCCGACGAAGTTACCTTAGCGTCATGCATGCATTTACCTGCTGCCAGCAGACCTGTTCAGTATCCCGGTGGGTTTACAAGCACTTCCCATAGCTCTCTGAAGGTTTGTTTAGTTTTAAAGATATTTAATAGAGCGGGGTGACGCTGAAAATCCTGGTTTTTGGACATATCTTAGTAAATTATAGACCTTGAAGAAATTTCTTAGTTGTCCTTCATTAAGATCTAAAAATAGTTTGTTAATAAAACCGACTTTCAAGAGCAGGGAGACATCTCTGAGTTGTTCTCTTAAGGAACAAGGACAGCGTAAGAAGAATTTTTATGGATGATCGTGAGTAACTTGAGTTACAGATTGAAATCAAGAAACGCTTTTCAAATAACAAGTTATCTTTAACATGGCTGCAAACGCAGAAGAATATCACAATTGATGCTTAAACAACCTTCAACAGTCATTTTAGAGGGGAAATTTTTCTGTTCTCTTTGTCTGAACTAGCCCATGATGCAGGCATGTGTGTCTCAAAAAAGAAAGACTGATAAGTATAAAGGAAAAATCAAAACAAACCAGCAAAGAAAAGAAAATAGCAAGCAAAACAAAAATATTTACACAGTGTACATGGGAGTGTCATGAGGCGAAGTACCTTTTTAGAGCTTGGCCATTCACCAGAAAGGTGTCTGGTTGTCCCTCTAAATTCTGTAATCGGAAGGAACTGGGACCCAATTTCTCAGCAATTAAGAATGGTCCCAACCACAAGTTCTGAAACTTTGTATGCTCTCATTTTCCCTCATGAGGTTTGTCCCATTTTAGGACAAGGTCACCTACCTCAAAATTTCTGTCAGAAGCAGAATTGGAATCAAGCCAGTTTTTAACAATGAATTGATGTTGATCCAATTCTCGTTTTACTTGAGCCCTCACTTCTTCTAATTTTAACAAAGCGTTAATTCGATTCTCCAAAGGGGGACAATCCTCTTCCTGTACTTTCTACGATAGCTGCAGAGATGGAAGGAGGACATGTGGTGGAAGAATCGCCTCTCTTCCGTAAACGAGAAAGAAAGGTAAGTTACCCACAACAGTTTTAGGAGTTACTCTATCAACCCAGATTGCGTTTAATAGTGCGTTATGCCAATTTTTATGGTTTTCAGAGACCGTTCTCTTGATAATTTTGATCAGATTTTTATTAGTCGATTTTGCCAAACCATTGCCTTAGGGGTAATAGCTGGCAGAATACTTTAATTTAATTCCTTTTTCTAGAGCGAAATCACTCATCTCAAGAGATGAAAAATAAGAATCATTATCAAATACCAGGCATTCAGGGATACCGAAACGAGTAATAATATTTGATTCAAGAAAGATATTACCTGGCTGGTATTTACAGCTTTTAATGGGGCAGCCTCAGGCCACTTGGTGAAGTAATCTGTGGTTGTTATGATATAATTATGTTGCTGTGAGGATGGCGGATTGATTGGGCCTATAATATCTAGACCCCACTGCTGAAAAGGGGAGTCTACTGAAACTGGTTGCAGAGGGAAGGTTGGTTTCTGTATCCGTCCGGATGCTTTTTGAAAAATTACACACTTGCAACACAAAGCATGAGCATCTTTAAAAAGGGTAGGCCAGTAATAACCTGCTCTTAATACTTTATGGGCAGTGGTATCTCCACCAAAATTCCCACCAGCTTCTCCTACGTGCAATTCCAATAAGACTTTTTCTGCTTCATCTTTCTCAAGGCAGCGCATTAGTACTCCATCAAAAAATTGATGAAACAAAATACCATTAATCAGCTGAAAAGAAGCAGATTTCAATCTTAGTGCTCTCCTTTTAGTGGGATCAAGGTGACGTGGAGTTGATCCGTGTATAAGACAAAATTTTATATCATCGTACCAGGGACTAACAAGGTTTTGTGCACAACATAATTGATTTTGATAGTGTTGTTCTGGATTTAACATATCATTTTCCACTTGTTGTCCTGCAACTGAATTAGCGACCAATTTGCATAACCCTTGGCCTCTTACTATTTGTGCTGGGGTGATTTCTATGTCATATTCTTGCAAGGATGTGACCCAGTTTGCTCTTTTTTCGCCTAGTTCTTTCTGTACTAACAGATTTCTGATAGTCGGGTAAGGGACGATGATTTTCGCCCTAGATTTCAACAGATAAGATTGGAAGTGATTTACTTCTTTGAAAACAACATAGGCTTGCTTATATACTGCTGGGTAATTAAGTTCCGCCCCCTTGAAGGATGAGCTCATAAAGGCGATTGGGACTTCATTGTTTTTAGCATTCTTTTGAGTTAGGACGGCAGCGTATTAACGGTCAGAAGCAAACATGTAGAGGGTGAAGTCTTGCGAAAAGTCGGGGCTCATTAGAGAAGGAGCGTCTATTATGGCCTTTTTTATTGAATCAAAAGCCTGGCTTTCTAAAGGTCCCCAATGGTATTGTACGTCATTTTTTATTAGGTTTTGTAATGGTCTCACCATTTCTGAAAAGCTGGGGACGAATCTCCTAACAAAGTTTATCTGACCTAAGAAAGATTGCATGGACTTTTTTTACGAGGGAGGGGGAAATTTCGAAATGACTTGAGTTCTTTCAGTGTCGATAATCATCCCTTCACTCAATACAATGAATCCTAGGAGTTTACCTTATTCTACTGCGAAGATAGATTTTTTAGGATTCAAAGAAATGTCATACTTAAAACATCGTTGTAGAACGGATCTTAAATGAGCTAGATGATCTTCTTTATTTTTCAAGAAGACAGTGACGTCATCCAGGTAAACTACGACAGATTGATTGATTAAGCCTCGGAAAGCGATGTCTATCGCTCTTTGGAAAGTGGCACCGGTGTTTATGAGTCCAAAGGACATCTTTCTATAAGCGTAGGTTCCCCATGGAGTGCGGAAGGTGGTTTTCAGTTGGTCTGGAGGGGACATCAGGACTTGGTTATACCCTGAAAAACCATCCAACAAGGATAATCTTTCAGAACCAGATACCTATTGAAGGATTTGTTCCATGGGAGGGACAAGGTAGTTGTCTTTATCAGACACTCGGTTTAGATTTCGGAAATCGACACATAGTCAGATTTCACCACTCTTCTTTCTGACAGGGACAAGATTAGAGACCCATTGTGTGTGCCTAACTGGTAAGATTATCTTAGCGTTCATGAGTTTGTTTAATTCCTTCTTGACAGTTGGTTCGAGTTTTGGGTGCATTTTCCTTAACTTTTGTTGAAAAGGTTGGGTTTGGAGTTTCATAGGAATAACGTGTTGTATTCTGTTAGGATCAAAGGTTTTTAGGTCATCGTGCGTCCAAGAAAAAACATCTTTGAATTCCTTAAACAACTTAATAAACGCTACTTTTTCTTGCTCAGAACACCCCACCCCTAAATTAATGCACTGTGGGTTGTCTTTAGTTCCCAAATTTACCTTTTCATGCATCAAAGAGAAACTATTAGTTTTACAGTTCACTGATTTTCTGAACTTGTCGTGAAGATCATAAACTTTTTCTAATCTAACTACAGATTTCGGAAAAGAATTTACCATGTCTGATGAAGATTCTGGAGATCTTGGATCTGGTATTACCGTAAAGTCACGAATATTTTCATCATGGGTACCTTCGTCGATCACCGTGCCCTGGAAAGTTTCTTCCATATGCAGAAAACTTATAATCTGTTAATCGTCATCGAAGACTCTCCAATTCGTGATGTTGTCTGGGACGGATGGTCTGAACAACAGTTCGACGGAGAATGCATTCGGAGATAAGCCTTCTGCAGGAAAAAGTTTTGAAGTGACGTTAGCTAACAATCAGCTTCTGAATTATTCAATCTAGGAATCGAATTTATGTTAAATGCGGCAAACTTATTCATCAAATTCCATACCTTGGTTTGGTAGCTTTTAAGGTGCGGAGATAAACAGTGGATAGAATTTTTTACTTGTCTAACCATGATTTCCAAATCACCAAAGACAATCAAATTTTGAATGTTTAGATCTAATGCTTTTCTGAGGCCTTGCAGGAGTGCCTCGTATTCGACCGTGTTGTTTGTACATTTGAATTCTAACCTGCAAGCAATCAGAGTCTTTTTACCTGCTGGATCGATGATCACACAGCCTACACCAGCTCCTTCCTTGGATTTTGACCCATCAAAGTAAAGAGACCATATTCGATCGTCGTTGGTTGCATGTGTCTGCTGTGAAAAAGATGTTGGCTGTGTATATGTCAAAATTTCAGACTGTTGTTCTGGGTTAGTGATGGTGAAAGTTTTGGCCATGAAATTACCGAAAAAGGTATCCATCCCTTGTATTTCGGGTGAATCGCCAGAATGAGTGAATGTTTCATTTGGATCATTTAAATCAGTCACCATGAAATTTAGATAACGTTCACGATTTACCTTGATTTTGTTGGGCTTTCCATTCTCGAGTAGCCACAAGTGAGACCAATCTGT
The DNA here is from genome assembly GCA_010110895.2 of Picea sitchensis. NCBI lineage: Eukaryota > Viridiplantae > Streptophyta > Pinopsida > Pinales > Pinaceae > Picea > Picea sitchensis. Next base: position 18,855 of record SNQJ01S0185193.1, on the reverse strand, counting down.
CGCAAAATAGTCGTGTAGTTTTTCTGACCAGACTCTTCTTAAAAATAAACCATAAAATTATGGGATATCTACAACAATAATATCAATCACTTGATGAACTTTAGTGTTAGACGAAAATCTTATAAGCACATTTCTTAATTCGCCTATTACTTTAACATTGGTTCGATCAAGCTGGATAATCTTCAAGCTGGATGGTTGAACTTCAGCATTAATCTTTTGACAAACAGACCAAGGCATTACGTTAGATGACGCACCTGAATCTATCATGCAGTTATGCACATTCCTATTGAAAATTTCAAAGGTTAACAAAAATGGAGGGACATTTCTGCGAGTATTAACAGTGGAAGCTTGTTGCTTTTTACTCGCAGCCTCTGAAATTGGTTTATCTACATTCGTTACATTATTTACAGGAAGGTCTCTTTTATCGTGAGGATCAGAAGTAGTTTTGGTGGAGGCCTTCTAAGGAACTTTGGGGTTGTTCTGAACACCTTTGTTACTGCTCGGATTGCCATTTTTGTTGTTCTCTGCAATATTTTGTAGCATTTTTTGCAGAAGAAAAGAGAATTTTAATAATTCATAAACATAAATGTTAGCCCTAAGCTTCTTTAAATATTCGACCAAATCATAATCTAAACTTGGGTTTACTGAATTTTGTTTAGTCTCAATCGATTTAGACTATTTTGGAGGCAAAGTCGTAATTATTTCAGAAGAAGGCTTATTTGTTGTCTTGCTCCTAGTATTGTAAGGATGCACTGTTTCGAAATTAGCTTGAAAAATGCTATCCGAAAAATGTCCAAAAATGTTCGGAGAAGATTCATCTTCTTCTACTGTCTCTTGTTCAGCTACTTCTTCAGGAATCTCGGGAGGAATCAAGTTATCGTGTGCTTCTAGAATCGTTTGAATAGAAAATTGCAGGCTTTCTAGATTTAGGCCTTCAGTATTTGAATTAGGTCGGTTGGTGGGAAAAGGCTTCCTAAAAGGGGTTTTGTAAGGCCCTTTGCTCGAAGAAGCTTCTTCAGCCGTCCTTTTCAAATCTATAACTTGATTGGATAGTTTTTGAACAACTTTCTGTAAGTTTTCTAAATCTGAGCTTTCAGGTTGAGCTTTGTTTTGGGAAGGTCTAGGGAGGATTTTGATTTTCTTTTTGGACGATGAACTAGTCTCTGTCTCGTTGCTAGTAGTGTCTTTTAAGATGAGGATGTCTTTCTCGATATGACTGGCCTCTCCGAAGGCTTCTAACAACGTAGATTTATTGGATCTCTTTACCCAAATGGCTATGCTTTGATGTAAGGCTTTCGTATAATATGCGATAATAAGATTCTCGGCAGGCATTGAATCTGTGGGGATTCGGTTCTTTAGTGTCAAGAACCTTTGATTAAAGTCTTTAATCTTTTCTTTGGGGTTCATTCTTAAACTAGAAAGCTCCATGACTAGAACTTCAGGAGACTTTTCGTCTCCGAAATTCTCAAGGAAACATGATTCAAATTTCTCCCATGACACGATGGTGTGGGGTTGTTGGGAAAACTACCAAGTAGAGTTATTTCCCTCAAAGGTGTAGGGAAACATTCTACAGACTACGTCTTCATGCTCGAGACTAAGGAGTCTAATGGCTAACATAAAAAATTTGATGTGATCTTCAACGATCTATTTGGAGTCCGGGTCAAATTTAGGGAGCCATTTTTCCGGGTGTTTGGGTAAAGGATGTTGAGGCCCAGGTATAGCCACTGCATCTTGGTCGAGCCAGGGTCTGGTGGGATTGTTCGGGTTGGCCATAGGTGTGGGTGGTGTCGAAGACTAGGATGAGGAACTACCTTCATCAGAGTATTCTTCTCCAGAAGAAGAAGGAGATGAAGGAGGTGGTGATGGTGGTATACCAGATCCTCTTGCTGCAGGTGTGAGGATTGGATATGTAGGGTTTAAAGTAAGGTCAGTGCCTCCAAGTTGTTCTTTGATATCAGAGAAGTCTGGTGGTTGGTTCAGAGGTCGGTTTGGTTGTCTTATATGAGCTAAGTCACTGTGCGTTCTTATGAGAGATTGGCGAACAATCTCTTGTATGTCACCACCCATAGGATTTGGAGTTACTAGTTCAACTGTGATCCGTAGATCGTCGTTTAATGTGGTTTTTGTTTGAGGGACAATGTTGTCATCTGAATGACTTCTAGTCATTATAGGTGAGTGGGTAGGTGGTGGAGGAGTCTTACGACCTCCTCGTGCCATTAATAGTTTTTAGGCCCTCCTTCTAGCGCCATTTGTTGACGGGCGAAATTGATCGCTCATCAACTGGAGGAGTGAATCCGGTCTGGGGTTGTCTACTTAACCCAAGCCGTTTGGATTGATCCACTCCGACGGGTTTAACGGATTCGTTAGCTGATCTAAGTCCTAAGAAAGCGAAAAACACAACTAAAGAAGATAAAATAACTTAATGAATAACACTCACTGAAAACTATATACAGATCTAATATATATTTACAGTTTACTAACTAATATTTATAACATAAGTTTACTTATTATATGTATAATATATACAAATGAATTTATTTCTAATATATGTATAACATTTACAAAATATGAATTTTAATCTAAATCCACGAAAATCGAATATGGATTGATTTATGATGACAGGCTTGTGATGGTAGGTTTCACAAGGGTTTTTGTGATGACAGGCTTGTCAACCTGTCCCAACTCACTATTACTGAAACCATTTCGTAACACAAAAGAATCCCAACAATCGTTGTTTAATTGCAACTGATGTACCATGATAATTTTGATTAAACCATGATGGAATAAACTAGAATCAGACTTCTTCCTTTTAAACCGCTTCCCCATCTTGTACAAAATTCTAAGCAGAAAGTAGGGCATGTTCAATGGGAAATCGATGAAGCTCATAAGAAATTGTGGGTGATACAAGAAAACCAACCCAAATCTTCCTTCACAGGTAATGAACTGTTTCACAATAGCTAACAGATCATGCCATCTAGGTTTTAAAGATGAGACAGGCATACCTCGGTCGCAACTGGTAATTTTCCTTGAGGTGAACAACAATGACTAGGGGACCTCTTCAACCTTTGCGTTCTTGAACCACTTTTTCCCCATAGCTAGTAAATCGGTAGCTTGGCTTATAAAATATTCATCTACCTCAAGCTACATGTCTCCTATCTTTTCTCTGCAACCGTCGAAAGTCAATGCGAACTCTTGGGCAACTCTTAGATTGAAACCCCTAAACTTTTAAATAAACAAACGCCAATCGTTCCTTTCTAAGTCGTCTCTGGTGGTGTCATAAGATAACAAGGTTTGGATGACATTGGGCTCAATCCTCACCATAAGAGCCATGGCTAACAGAAGGGAATCAACACAGAAATCGAAGGTAGGGTTTGATAGAGAAACACAGAGCCATAGTTCCGAGTTTCCTCAATGCAATGCAAAGACAGTTTGAAATGGTAGGCAAGAGCGTTAATCACCATGTGTGGGAAAGAGATCGTGAATCCCAAGGCCATACAGAGCAATAATATCACGTTGTACCTCATATGATACCTTGGGATATGGGTAGTGTAAGGATGTAAGTGCTTGTATACCATAGAGACCACACATTCATGACTTGATTACAAGGTAAAAGTTTCAAATAAACATTGTGCTAAAAGAATTTTATGAATCAAACCCCATTAATATTAATCGAATATTGATGAGTGGGAGGTTTTTTTACTTATGTAACCAAGGCATGTTTAAGACCAAGGAGCTATAAACTAGGAAAACAATCATGTTCATAGCGAAAGACGACAATTCGAAAATAGACCATATGAACAGTTATCCTTTGATAAAAAATCGAAACCAAGTGTGAATTCCAGCAGCAAGTTTTCATGCTTATAGTCATGAAAACAAAAATCGAAAGGAAGGTATGTAAAAAGCGACAAGTGATAAGTGTCATTGCTCATGATAAGTAATGCAAATTTAGAGACCCTGTGTAGGCAGCTTATAAACAATAGAAATTACATTATTGTTGCCAACAGGTGGTGGTGGACAAGCTTACTAAAGCTTACATGCGCAAAGTTTCCAAGTTGCACAGTGTTCCTAAGAAAATTGTGTCTGATAGAGATTTCAACATCACCTCAAACTTTTGGAAAGGGTTGTTCAAAGGATTTGGAACAAGTCTGAATTTCAACACAGCATATCACCCCGAGTCAAATGGCCAGACCTAGAGGGTAAACCAAGTGATTAAAGACATGTTGAGTATGTATGTGATGGATAAGCCATCGAAGTGGGAAGACTACTTGCATTTGGTAGAGTTTTCTTACAACAATGGGTACCATGCTTCCTTAAAGATGAGACCATTTGAGGCACTTTATGGTAGAAAGTGCAATACGCTAGTGAGTTGGAATAACCCAACAAACCGCGCAGTAGTTGGGCCAAATATACTCTAGGAAATGGAGGAGTAGATGGTAAAGATAAGGTAAAACCTAAAGGATTCCCAAGATAGGTAGAAGGGTTGCACAAATAAAAGCATAATCCATAGGGAATTTAGAGTGGGTGACCACGTGTTTCTGAAAGTGAAGGATAGGCGAAGTTCCCTAAAGTTAGGAAATTGTTATAAGTTAGAAGCATGTTATTGTGGGCCATTTGAAATCCTTGTAAGGATTGGTCATGTCGCTTGCATGCTTTCATTCCCTGGATCATTATGCACTCATAATTTTTTCCATGTGTCATCGCTTAAGAGGTATGCACCTGATGTTAATCATGTCACTGATTGGAATGTGATTCAGGTGCATCCAAAGGTGGATTTCAAGTACGACCGTTTTTCATATTAGATCGAAAAGTCAAGTAGCTCCGGAATTAAGCCATAGAGTTGGTAAAGGTCCAATGGACCTGGTACGATCCTGAGGATGCAAACTAGGAGTGTGAGGATGTTATGCACGCAAAGTATCCTCATATTTTTTAAGATTTTTGAAATTTTGTATGTACATGATGCACTGAGGATAATGCATAAATAAGGGGGAGGGGATTGTAATGTCCTCGATCCGAGACCCTTTGTAATTGTACATATAAGTTGGTGATATGTTGGAACCAAGTGTAAATGTAATGGACATTTAGGCTTGTGAGTTGTTGGCACCCAGTGTTGGTGTTGCGTGCATCTGAGCAAGTGCGAGGAGAATTGTTATAAAGACGGGGTGCACACATTTTATGTGTTGCATGCACCTAGGTAAGTGCGTACATGGAACCGTGTTGCGCACACTTGGATTAGTGCACGATAATGACTGGAAGTGTGCATTATTGATATATATATATACACAACTGTTTATGTTTTGAGGCTGGAGAGCCTGTATGATTATGAGGCTGGTGAGCTTGGATGTAGATAGGTCAGTGTGCCTATCCATGTAACTATAATCATGATTATAAATATAATATTGCATCGATGTGCGTTGGATGACTCAAACGAAAAGAGATGTGGGGCCCACTCCACTAGAAAAAAGTGAAAAAGGGGGTGAGTCATAAGTCTTAGGGAATATTTTAACAATATTTCCAGAAAAGTGTAATGTTAAGGATATGTTTTTATTATAAGTTCTTGAGGGTAGGGAATGGGTCACCAAGTGGCTTTAAGCTACTTTTGGAAGTGACAAGTGACAAATGGAAGGCATGCAATATATATTGATGGACGTAGTGTATTTTGGGTATTATTCTACATGGGATTATCAACTATGGGAAATGAATTCATGTTGCAGGCTTTCGTGTGTAGAAGGGGGTCAGATTGTATGGAAAATCTGATTATTACCTTATCTACAGTGAGAATATTTTAAGGAATTGAGAGGTTGTAACTAGAGATTCTTTGTCGAAGAGTCGAGGTGACAGAACATGAGTAGTCTCTCTAGATGAGAGACTAGCAGTTTTGGAGTGGTTATCAGACCTATGGACATACTCTCCAAGCAAGAGTTTTGTTGAGAGTTGTTACCTGGTGCACTGACCATTAATCATAGGGATCAGAGACTTCCTATCTGGCCTGTTGCTGGTAACCCTGGGAAGGGAAGTGGGGTAGTCGAAGGATTGTTGAGCATAGAAGGGGCACACTTCCCTGGGTGTGACAGGTGCATGGGGAATGAGGGATTGTGGGAATATATTTGCAATAGCGGGCACTTAGGATTGAGAAATTCTGTTGAGTTTCATACCATAGTATGTCACTAGGAACCCTTCATCCCTGGTGGAGTTGAGCCCCAACTCGGGGGTGACCTGTTGCTGAAATATTATGAACGACAATGTCTATGGCTAGGAGGAACGTCTGAGTCAATGCCACAGTTGGTGAATTTCATAAATATAAATGTTCTCTATGTGCTTGTCTTGTTTAATGTGTGCGTGTTTAGACTATGTTTGACATGGTTTAATTTTTGTATGTTATTGCATATGAGTATTTGATATTATTTTGTTTTTTTCTACTTGCTCATGTAAGTATGGTACTTTTAGCCTATAATTGTAGTTGTTCATGGATATGATATTGGTGGTTAGTATTTCTAGTTGATTTAACCTTGTGATTTTGGTTTCGAGTCGTCATGAAGGGGATTGAGAAGCTGAGTGTGTAGGATTGTAGCCTATGTGTATTAAGAGGTTTGAATTCATGTGTGTGCGGTTAATGAATTAGATTCCACGCACAATAATAACAAAAGTGACACATGATGTCAAGGTGTATGTGCACACAATTGTATTATGTGGTCAGTATGGTGGTGCACGCATTTGTTTGATTTAATTCCTCTACTTAAGGTTGTTTGAAAATAGATTGTTTCTTCCTCCGTTATAAGTTGTGTGGCGAGACTAAAGTTTGGGTTGAGCGCATTACTTCAAGAGATACTATGTGGATTGTGTTTAAATTAGTTTTTGTGCAATGTACTTCTAGAGTAACATTTCTCAGTAGTAGGGTAGGGTATTACAGTTTGGTTGATTTGGAGCTACAAAATTTGATGTGGAGTAGCATGGCCCAGCCTAGGTGGCTGGGGATGTTACATTCTGGTATCAGAGCATGTGTAAGGTGATAATGGGACTCAATGGGAGACTCGGTATGCTACAAAGTGGTATCAGAGCATGTGTAAGGTGATAATGGGACTCAATGGGAGACTGGGTACATTACAATTGATCTTTGGTTACCCATATCACCAGGTGGTAGGACACCGTCCCTGTCCTTAAGGTTGAACGTAGAGTGAAAATAATATGAAGGGATTGTATGCTTCATTATTTACTTAGTCATGTAGGTAAGAGATGTCATTATACATAAACTTTCAATGCAATTGGAAATTTTATACCTTAGGTTATCATCTTATTTCACGTTAGTAGACAAGAAAACAATGAAGCCCAAGTTCCACGTATGAAAACATGCACGTATATAATTTTTCCCTCTATCTTGTCCTTTGGCACCTCATCCTCGTCCTATTCCACCGATCTTACAAAATGTTTCCTATGGTACATGATGATGGCAATAAGGAACACTATCTGTTGGCGGAAAGCTCTAGACATAAACTCCATGTTGTCCCATATTCCCAATCCCACAATCCTCTTTCTCTCCACAGAGTTGTAAAACATGTAGAAACAAATTCTTGCCATCTATTTAAACTTTAAAACTTAACATCATGATGTCAATCATGTTCCTTTATGGGCTCCCGCAGACTTAACAGGGTCATATGGCTCAATATAGCACTAGAGTGTGCCTTATTACCTTCCTAAGAAACATTAGCATCAATGTATTGTGGCATAATTATTTCCTGAGCCTCTAAACCTTCAATTCTCATCATTCAAATTCATAACAACCATTTCTATCTTAAAACCAGGGAGAGTGTTCATCATTTATGACTCTGCAAGATTTCTCTGTGCCCATAGTTGTTTGTTGGATTTTGAAGAAACCAATTGATATTATATACTCACTATATAATATATGTCAATTAAGATAGGAGAAGCAACATAAAAATATGTGGTCATCTATCCTCCTCCACACATTCCTTCTTTCAAATCCTTTCCAATTTGTCCTTGTTGCCTCCAACCTCCATCAATGTGGGACTCTTCACCCACATCTTAGGTATGTTTGTGCCAGTCTCACTACTGAAAAAACAACATGGAATGTGTCTTTCTAGTTGTTAATAATTTCTACTTGAAATATTTATTGCATGCCATGTTGTTGGAAAGCCTCTAAATAAGTACGTCTGATCCATTGTGCATCTGAAGGCTTAACACAAAAAATAGAGGGAATAATTTTTTTCCATTTTTCACCTTCTCACACAACTCATAAAAACACTTAGGGGACTTAGCGCACTCCTTAGAGAATATTTCTAAGTGAATCTTGGAAATGCAGATTGAATTATTTGTCCTACCATCTAAAACCTCCTCTAAATTCTCTTTTTCTTCTCTGTTATTCACAAATTACCTAATTACTCTACAATATTTGAACACCTCATAAAGATTGTCACAAATATATTCATCAATATTTCATTGTTTTGATAATTGAGGAATATTGTGTAATGAATATGTCCATCTGGACATATTCTATTTTCATGAATATCAAATGAAGAAGATATGATTTATGTGGTTTTTTTCAATATTGAAGCTTGCAAAGAACTCAACAAGATTTAGGTAATTGGATGCTTCAATGTAAAGCACAAGGTAACCAAATTACATATGCAGATATGGATTACAATGTGCCATGATAATAGAGTTTATCTATAAACTATCGTGGATATCCCACTAGAACAGTTCGTCAAAACATATCTTAAACTATTATGAAATCTTAGATTTTTGTAGTTTATTTCCTTGGATCCCATATTAGTTAATTACTAGATTTGCTTGAATTTAAGAAATAACTAAAATATAAGAATGAAAGAACATGCACAAAATACACACCATCCACACAAATGAAATAAGATTTGACCCGAGAAACCCAATATGGGAGAAAACCCAACTAGAAGTCAAGGCCTATGCTTTGCTCTCTTTTCTTTAGTTATAAAAATTCACATACAAAGGAATGAGAATTTGCTATGGAGTTAACTTTTGACACTATGGAATGAATGGATACTACATAATCCTACTCCTCCTATGTTATGATCCTAAAACATCACTCTCAAATGTTTTGCTCAACTATGAAACAAGGTACAATGCAAAATAATGGAACCCCTTCTCCTCCTAGGTGTGCGGTATTTAACATAGCCCGGTAGCCATCTAGGGGTAGGGTTTAGACTTCCTCAACCCTTAGTTGTGCTAAGTTTTTGGACCTTATAGAATCTTGTTGAAAGTCCACATGTGACTAGCACCATAAGTGTAAAAAATAGTAGCTGACATGGCATCCTCTCATACCATGGTGGTCAACATGACAGGTCAACTTGCGAGAGGCATAACTTTTGCATACGAACTCTGATTGATATGATTTTTGTGTCATTGGAGTGTATATTAGCGCTAATGAGTCCCACCTAAAGCTAGGAAATTTTGTACCCCAAAAAATTTCATTTGATGCCTCGAAATGGCTCTGGAAGGTTTCAAACCCCAATTTTCCAAACTCTGACCTATTGTTAAAATGACCCTGCAAGTTGATTCCTCCAATTTTTTCCACTCTAAAAGCATCGAGATAGATGGAAAATATTATAATGATACAATACAAATCATACATCCCAATTTAGGTGTTTGGTCCCCAAAAGATTTACTGAATGAGGTGAGGAAATGTTTCCTCCACCTTCTCTCTAGAGTACCATTTTGTTTTCCCTGGAAGTTGTCCTTTCAACCCAATTTGCCAAAGGTATTGCTACCCCTGTCTTGTAGTTTTGGAATTCTTCTTTAAAACTGTGTATTCTACCAATTTTTCCTAAGCATATGGTGTTAAGTCCTCTATGCTAGGTAGGACCTATTCCTCTTCTTGATCCAACATGGAAGGCTCATAGAGTTTTAGATTCTCCACATTCACTACCGAGTAAATGTGTATATATGGTGGTAGACTGAGTCTGTAGGCATTATCTCCCACCTTCTCCAATATCTCGAAAGGTCCATACATCATAGCCTTGATCTTCTTACCAAGACCTTGTATTCTTTCCTTGTTCAGTTGTAACCAAACCCTTTCTACCACTTTGAATGAATTATCAGTTATGTGTTGATCATGAATTGCCTTATACTTTTCTTGTGACTTCTTCAACGTCTATTTTACTTGAAAATGTATTTTCCCAATCTTCTCAACAAAGTTTTCTTCTCTCAATGCATTTCATGTGAGGTCCTCCCTCACTCCTCCTTGTTTTCCATATACAACGTTCGAGGGTGAAGGTGGAAAATATCCAAAACTAGTTTCAAAAGGTGACTTACTGGTATAAGTGTGGATTTCTATGTTATAAGAGTGTTGTATATGGATCACTTTTTTATCCTAGTCCTGTTGGATTACTAAGAGTGGGGGTGAATCAGTAATAGAGCAATTTAATCTTTTTTAACCATATAATCCAAGTGTTATATCTATGTATCATTATCATACAATAACTGCAGAGTAAATAAGCAATGAACAAATGAACAATCATACACATACATAGTACACTAGTGTTTTACGTGGAAACCCAAAGTGGGAGAAAACCACATAATTTTTTTTCTTATATGTCTTGAAGAATTACATTCATTGGAAGCACCAACTTCCTTTGTTTTCCAGCTACAACTGGGAGGCTCCAAACCCCTAGTTTATTAGG
>SNQJ01S0185191.1:6501-18866 GCA_010110895.2 Picea sitchensis | reverse complement strand
GGGAAAGAAGGAACGATGCCATGTGGTCAGAATGAATGACCGTCGAAAGCAGTGAGGAGAGTAGGTGATGGAGACAAAACGGGCTGGCCAATGGCCTTCCAACATGCCAACGACATAACACATGTTGAGGCACCCTCATCAACCACCGTGCGAAAGATATTTCAAGTAAAAGTTTTTGTGGGATAATCCACTACTATCTAAAACGCTACATGGTAAGGCAGACGAGGTTTTAAGTCGATTGTATCCAACATGATGGTACCTGGATTACAAGTCTCGGTAGAGCCTAAAGCGGTTAACAAGGATTTCCTCTGAGAAGGGAAGCTTTGGAGGACCTCCAAAGCAGACATCGCACAAAGGGTTTGTGATAAATCCTCCACCACAGAGTAGTTTTGGGCGGCCCTTGCGTTTGGGTTATGAGAATATTTTTTAAATGCACCTTTTGGAATGCATGTCATTGTTTCTCCCAACGTCTTCTCAATCTGTAGAGGAAGAGATGGGAGGTCAGCTTCTTTACCTTTCTCAGAAGCACTTGGTTTACTATAGTCATGTGCTCTAGTCGATATAAAAACATCACCCCTAACCATATATATGTTCACGAATGCAGGGTTGTTCGAAGGTGAGAAGGGTTCTTGGCTACCCCCTTCCATGCTTGCAAAGGATTGAGTTAGATTTTGCCCATGTTGAAATGGATTAGTCAACACTTCCTGTTGTTGTTGCGTGACAAATTTTTGGGCCTCTGCAAGTCGAGGAAATAAATGGGTCAGGTGGTCTTCCGTGCACAAGTTGCATGGATACCTCGCCTTCCATTTTTCAGTGTTGTCCCCACCAGCATTATCGTTGGGTTTTTTGTCCCCCTTACCCTTCTTTTGTTGTTTTTTCTTCCCTTCAGGCTGTTGGGTGGCCTTTGGGTTAGTGGACTGCACTGTGTGTACTTCCGACGTTTTGGTAGAGGGAGTAGCCAAAGCAGTAGTTTGGTTGGTCGTTGTGTGTTGTATAGATAATTGTTGCAATTGCTTCGTCAATTGCTCAGCGGGATTTGTTTGTGCTGAACCAACAATACCATCGGCATGTGGTACAGCTCTCTGTCTAGTTTTATCCAGTATTGAACGTGGCACATCTGGAAAGATGTTGTATAATAAACCGAACTGAGAATAGATGAGCTCAAACTGTTGAGACCTCATGATGGCGTCTTCTTCGGAGAAAACTCCTGATGTCGCAATGTCTTTGGATAACTGTGGGACCAAATACTTAAGGAACCACTCAAGAAAGAATGTTGGTGGACTGGTACCTTGATTAAACTCTTTCGGCGTCTCCATTCTCGGATGTGATCAGAGATATGGTCCCTTGTTGTCTGTTCGAAATTGGCGAGTATCTTGGTGCCAGCGTCGTATCTCACAGGTAACTGGAAATGGTTCAGGAAAGCCATCGCTAGTTCACCAAAAGAAGAGTATCTTGAGCGATTGAGCTCAATGTACCATTTCGTGGCACTCACAATGAGAGTACGTTGAAACAATCGCAACTGTACAGAGTCATCTTTCAATGAGTTAGATGAGCACCAAATATGAAAGGTAGTCACATGATCTCCTAGATCTTCGTTAGGCTTGGATTCAAACTATGGAATGTCTAAAGGCAACTTCGTCGGCATAGGAGGCCAACGCGGATCGTGACAAATAGGGTCATTCAACAACCTTGTCAAATATGGCAAGTGTAAAGTCGCTAGGAACGTTAGTTTGGGTTGTTCCTGATAACCTGGGAAAAAGGGGCCTGGATTTTGACTGGCACCAGGTTGCCAGGAAAAGTTTGGCTACTGGCCCGGATTCTGGTAGAAACCATGGCCCTGGCTAGCGTATGGATTTTTCATATGTGGAGACATCATCGGCTAATTTCTCAAATAGGACATAGATTGTTGGGCATGCATTATATTCAAAGGACTTTGGGAAGGGTTACCCCATGCCGGTCTCATGGGGATAGGCATAGTAGTTTGGTCAGGGTTCCATTGATTGTGGAAAGAATTACCCCAAATCGGCATTCCGGACGAGGGAATGGATCCTTGCCCTAAATTGCAAGGTCCTGCTAGGTTTTCCCCCTATGCAGGAATAGTACCCTGCATAGGAGTAGATTGTCCAAAAATGGGGTTGCCCCCAGTCGGGAAAGTGGCTAACGAGAACTTGTTGTTACCAAATGTTTCGTTCAAAAAAAACGGTGTCGAACTTACAGGAATACTATGCGAAGGTGGTCCTTGACTCCCTATTCCAAATAAACTATTGTGTGTAGGTTTCCCGGCGGATTGTTGATGCGAGCCACCGAGTGAAGGGGACGAAGGAGGGATATGACCTCCTCCGTAAGGGAAAGCATTGAAAGGAGTAGGAGTGCCCCCCATGTGACCTTGCAGAGGAGCACTAGAGCTCCCTGCCCCCAGACCTAAAGTCTTTAAAGTGGAGTAAGAAAGTACAGGACTTGTACCCGAACTAGGCATCCCATATGAGAACGGAGGGCCTGTCGCACTTGGTGTGAAAGGGGTTGTGGTCGTCGCCAAAGATGGGATCGGACCACTGTGCGAAGTAGTTGCAGTTGAGACCATGGTGGCTCGGACCGACGGCGGTGGGTTAGGAGGTGAAAGCTCTCCTATGGTGACAACTGTGGTGGGAATTAAAGAATTCCCAGAAGGAGTAGCAGCATTTGTTTCCATTGATGTGTGCAACACTGTCTGGCACTCGTAAAATTGAATTGGTACGATGAAAGGTGCTAAGAAATCAGTGGTTGGGGTTTCAACTGGGCCAAGAGCAGTTGCTTCAAGGTCCAAAATGGTCGATTCCTCTGGGGGTTGGTCGGGTACAATGCCTTGTAACCCAGGCACTTCAAAAGACCCTTGTTGGTCTAGCTTTTGCCTTAATGGTGGCGGGGGTGGCTCCAGTGTAACCAACGGCAGGCCAAGAAGCCTTTGTGACCAGCGGAGCTCGGGATACTCCATTGTGTGAGAAGATCCAAGACACTCTAAGGTAGTCTAAATGTTTAAAAGTAACACACACTAAAAAAGACCCTAGAAGATAAGACAGGAAAACACTAAATTAGTTGGAAGAACAGTTACAACAACCAACACTAGAGCAACTTACCGGTGCAAGTGCAAATCGAACACGGAAGCACCCTCTGGGTATACTCTGCAACATGTGGCCCGATGTCTATCCTAGATACTATGGTATACCCCCACAGTCACCTGTGAATGTCCCTAAACAAGATTGGCAACCAGGTTGCCAGCACGCGAACAGTCACCAGGCGGGTATACTCGAAAGTCGGGTAGACCACAATGAGCAGGGTATCGAGCCTGAAACCTATCAAGGGTATCGAGAGAAAATGGTCCAGAAGAAAAATAAGGACCTCAAATGGATTCGAGACCCGCGAATATCTGTGGAAAATGCAAACGACGGAATCCCCAGACAAGCCCTCTATATGTGTTCTCCACTACGATTGGTCCAGCTTTGGAGGGGTTATCTCCACTACCTTTTTGCACGTGACCTCGTGTTTATCCCCTATGTTAGAGGGGGGTATCAAATAACTTTCACGACACTGGACTTAGATACTCCCTAACTCATACTCCAATGTTTGATTTTAAATGGCCTTGAAGAGTTTCCTCTCCAACCTAATCCAAGGCCCTAATCCTGAACTAGTTGGTGAACCCTACAAACATAAAAGTCTAGTAGATTTTAAATTTAGCGTTACTTTTATGGATTTGTCTTACGTCAAGGGGTATAAAAGTGAAACTGATGAGGTGTAAAAGACGAAAGCAAAAAATGAATAAAAAAGCTGGAAACAAAATTTTTACTTAATGAAAAATTTCAACAACTTTTCAAAATAAATATTTTTTATTTTCTAAGATTTTGGACAGCAAACTCAAAAGAAATTTCACTTGACTACAAGCTACTTATGATCTAAGTAAACTACAAAAACTTATGAAATAAATGACTTTTCTGTGGCTAATAATGCAGAAACACACTTTTCAACCAAATAAGAAAATGAAAAGAGATTTTTTTTTATTTAAATGCTTGAGAAAACAGAAAGGAAAAATACCAACAAGCAAAAAACAAGAAAAACAATTCTGGCCTAATCGTAGATCGCAAAGAATCAGGTCAAAAATCACACACTAGCAATTTTTAAAAAAATGACTCTCACACTTGTCTAAAAACCTTAAAATTTCTTTTATTTTTATGACAACTTTTTAAATGAGAAAAAGCAAGCTAAGGGTAAGATTAATCTCTTTTATTTTTACGACAACTTTTTAAATGAGAAAAAGCAAGTTAAGGGTAAGATTAATCCTAAACTACTAACTACTGCATGTAGTTTCAAACACCTGAGAGGAATAATCCTTATCAAGGGAAAGGATGACCGCCTTTACCCTCAACAACAAGTATCTTATACAAGCACGCGACTCTTAATCTAACGCATTAATCGCATGAACTGTTCGATAGAGACAGAGGGCTTGTATGACGGGTCGAATTTTGTACGCCGTATATATCTAAAACTGAAAATGAAAAAACGCATATTGTACCAAACTAGGAAGAGACCACTTATATTTACAATCGATCCCTTTGAAAGGCTTTGGACACTCTTTTAACAAAACAAATAATTTAAGGGAAAATCATAAAGCAAAACAATTTGAGATAAGACTACAAACAACCAAGACTCAGACATAATTCTAGAAAACCCTTGAGAAGGATTGTTTTTGACAGGGAAGAGGATGACTACTTTTGAGGTTCTCTGAACTCTACATGTTATCGGCACTTTTCACTAGCATTCGCACGCCGTTGTAAGAGAGTAGGGTGCTGCACGCGATCCGCACTCATGTGTCACATGTACCTCCTCAGGTCCCGGCCAAACACGCCAACAAAAATCAGAGAAAGATGGTATGGAAACTGCATCAAGCTAGCTCTAATCTTATAGAAACAAGAAAACAGCAATAAAAAACTAAGCACCTTTAAAACTACCCAAAACTAAATAAAATTCCAAGAAACCTATAGAGAGTTTCCGCATGGTCACTCACCCCTGTGGGGAAATCTCCTACCTAATCCAGCGTAAATAGAGTTCATACTTTGCATGCAGATATGACCGAAGAAAACTACTTTATACCTTCATCCCTAGATTTAAATCCCCTTTCTTAGTAAATGCATGTAAATATCAACCTACCTTGTTACCGACGTTTGATGTTAATCCTCCATTGTGCTTGATTACTTGTTCTTAATACTCCTTCCAAAGTTGACCTACATACAAGACAAACAACAACCACGCGATGCATCCTACTTATATACTAACGCATTAGAAATCCAAACATATACCACCCAAACCGCAAAGTTCGTGAATTGGGACGGGAAAAGCATATTCTTTTATTACTTTGAATGAGTCAATTTACAAAAAAATTGAGACCAGCCACCGCTCCGAACCCGATCTTGGGATCCCCCATCAGTCTCCTCCAACCACTTTGCTTTGTATCTCCTTTGGCATCGAAAGGCTAGGGTTGGGACAATGGGAACACTAAATGGGCGAGTTTCTTTGCAATATTTTCCTCCAAATGGGACCCCACCCCTTCTTTATAGGCCAGAAGGAGCTAGGTATTTGACGAACTCTCACCATGCATGGCTAGGAGTTTCAATTAACTCACCCATATTGTAACCTTAATCGGCAACTCTTCCTTTTCAGCAGCTTTTGTCGGTCCACATGGGCCGTTTTGTTCAAATGCAATGTGTACACGTGTGAAGTAATGGAGTAGGGTGCATGGCCTTTATAAAAGAGGATTTTCAAAGAGTTGTTCAACAGCTTTTTTGCAAAGAAGGGATATGAGTTGGCCTGATGCCACGCAAGCATGTGTGGTACAATTTAGGGTTATAACAAATATGGAGATATCAAATTTGGTAAACTTTTAACATTCATTATAGTTTTAATTTTGATGAAATGAGAAGTCAAGTTTTTATTATAAAAACATTTCATCTCAACTAATAAAGTATAAGAATATAATCATTTTTACTATTATAAAATTAATTATTCTTTATTTTAGTGAGTATATATGTGATGGTTGAGTTTTGATTTGTAACTATGCACTCTTTTTACGTCTATACCCAAAAAAAAAAAATCAATAGAAAATTTGCTCAATTATATCAGTAAATATAATTTGCTTCTACATTTTCAATCCATATCTAGGATCAGTACAAGAGAAATCTGACCAGTATGCTTCACAAAGAAACTAAAACACAGTTCTTTATACAGTAGCAACGTTCATAAACAAAAGAGATCAAATGGATCTTAGACAAAGTTCTTCAAAATAACAAAAGTTGAAGTAGATATGTAAAATTGATCGCAAGGAGATTTAACTTGTGAGAATAGTTATGAGGTCATGACATTACCTTTTTTCCTCCCACCCAACCACTCACATGTGGGCATTGATTTATCTTTAGCACATTAATCTTCTAACCATAATGTGTTATAAAAGACATCACCAATGAATTTACATAAAAGAGTTTATGTCAAAGACATCACCAATGAGTATAAATCGATATTATGGGTAGATAAAAGAGTTTACACCAAAACATTACAAATGAGTATATATCAATACAATGGATCACATGAAGTGTAAAATCGTGAAGAATGCCTAAGTTATTTATCAACGATAAAAGTCAAGACATATAGTTGACCAAAAAGATGACTATATGGCACATCAATTCATTAACTGTGCTAATTGTGTGGGTAATCCTTCAATTATAAGGATTAAGTAAAGAGGATGAATCAAAGGAAGTTAATCAGACTTTGTACAAATTAATGATAGACAACCTACTTTATGCAAAAACTTCAAGGTCAGATATTATGCAGGAAATAGGGTTAGTTGGAAGGCTTCAAGCAACACCAAAGGAAACACATGTGCAAGCAGTAAAAAGAATATTCAAATATCTGAAAGGCGCATTGGATTTTGGTTTATGGCATTCCAAATGAAAATACTTTACTCTGACAACTTACATAGATGCAGATTGGGCAGGTAGTGTGGATGATAGAAAGAGCACCAATGGTGGAGCATTCTTTATGGGAAATAGCCTGATTTCTTGGTTCAACAAGAAGCAATCATCGATCTCTCTATATATAGCAGAAGTAGAATACATTGTAGCATCAACATGTTGTACACAAGTGCTCTAGATGAAACAAATGTTGAAGGGAATTAAGGTAGAGTATGATCAACCCATATCAATATTGTGTGGCAATACCAATGCAATAAACATTTCAAAGAATCTAGTTATCTATTCGAAGAAAACTTACATTGTGATCAAATACCATTTTTTAAGAGAGAAAGTTACAGAAGAAAAAAATCAAGCTAGAATATATTGGTACAAAATATTAGGTTGTTGATATATTTACAAAACCCCTTCCCAGAGAAATGTTTGAGTATCTCAGACAAAAGTTGGGGGTATTACCTATGATATCCAATCACTGAAGCACTACAAGAGGAGAACAAGATCAAGGGGAGCTGCAAAAAAAGAGAAGGTTGTTGGTTGCAAAGAAGAAAAGCAAGAGTGCGGTGTATGGGGGAGAAAACCCCTTTGCCATTGATCTCAAAGGGGGAGAGTAAAAATACATGGGGAGATTTTCAGGAAGAATTCAACTTAGATGAGAAAACAATTGTGAGATGTATTATTACAACTGACTGAAGGAGTATCAGAATTGATTGTGGTTTCCATCAATGAAAAAAGGGGAGTTTTTTGGTAAATTGTTGTCATTGATGTCAAAGAGAAGGGGAGACTATGAACATCTCTATGAGTTGATGACATTTTGTGTGTTTAGTTGTCACTGATGTTAAATATAAGAGAAAGGAAAGATGAATGATATGACCCTTTTGAAAATAAATAAAGGGACAAGACCGAGGAAGGTATGACGACTATGAATAATAAATCCAAGTGAATTCAGGTTGCAAAGTCATAAGGAGAAATCGTGAGACTGGAAGTTCAAGGAGATGACCATGTTGTAGAACTAGGGAAAAAAGAATAGAGAAACAATGAGAGTGATGGATTTGAAATATTAGGACACAACGAAATCGTATTTGCAATAAAAACTTATCCCACATTCGTGAGGAAAAACGTGTCAAAAAAATTTATAATGAAAAGTGATTTCACATAAGTTTGAATGGGAGCGGAAGAGTTGTGGAACCCTACGCAAATGTTATATTTTTATTTGTGGGGTCCACGTTACATCATATACTAGAGTACCATAACATTTTCTAAAAATGAATTGCTAAAGTTTTCGGGGGCCTGATGGCCCGATACCTTATGGGATGATGCCCGAGTGGGATAACTTATATGCCACATCAACATCCACGCTTGAGCCTCATGGAGACCATTCCATATTCCATGCCAACACTATGATTGCATCTAAGAATATATGGAAATCCATTTGGAGGCCACCTCATCCACCATGTTATATTGCATATTGGATCACAGAGAAGTTGAAGGTGCAAGGTTGAGGTCTCGGGGCCTGGTAGACCCAGTGGTTGGAAGACATGGTTACAAGGTTCCATACTGGCATGTCACATATCTAAAGATCATATTGAATTCTTATCAGTGGAAATTTGAAGTCCCAGGGGACTGATGAGACAATACCCCTGAGGGCCCAGTGGCTCAGTGCCTCAATGGGTCGGTAGGTTGGAGGCCACGTCAACACCATGTCAGAGCCATGAAAGTTGACACATTGTTAGAGCAGGAAATTTTGGGTAAGTTTTGGGAATCGTGCAGGAGCAATGCAAACGAAAGATAGTTAGCGTATTTAAAGGAGCTTGTGCACAACAGATAAAAGTTAGCTAGGATTTTTTGGAAATTTTTTCCACATTGTAACGGGCTAAGCCCCAATGTATATGTATAAATATGTAATGGGTTTTGGTTAGAAGGGAGTAGTAACATTGAATAGAAAGGAATGATTGGTTGAGCAGTTGATTAGCTCATTAGTTTAGTGTTGCATTTTTGTCAATTGGATGAGTATGAGCTGCGTTGGATGTCAGTGGAGAGGTATGTGTGCACTACAGTATAGAATGGCTTGGGAAGGTTTGGGGTTTTACTGAAGATTATTGTATGAGTACAATGTACACCCATTGTAAGAAATACTATGAATGAATAACATAAGAAGCTAGACATTGTGGACATAGCCAAGTTTGGGGTGAACCACATTAAATCCTTGTGTTCTAACGTGTATGTTGTTATGATGTGTTTTTCCTTTTGTTCATTGCGCACATAGAATAGATGATTAATGATTAGTATGAATATGTATCTGATGGTTTCGCGCATATTTTGAATGGTTAAGTAGGATTATTATGTCATATGTTATGGTATTGTTAGGTTTTTTCACACAAAATATATGAATGAATGTTAAGTAAACAATAAGGATGAATGCCTCATATTCCCCCATGAATGCGGAATCCTGGTTCCTACAGTGCCCATAGGTTCCTCGGGTGATACTTCACCTGGTTGTGAGTGATGTCGAAAGGGTCGGTATCTTGGGATTTGTTGGTGAATTAATTTTTAACCCTGGTTCTACCCACTGCGCGCCAACAAATGGTTATGTTGGTGGGACCGTGATCTACGAATGAGGTGGATGTGGAGGCCTACTAAGGAGGATATCGTATAATGGTTGAATACTAAGGAGATCTCATTTGCAATAGATTAGAATCACAATCCATATATCAATGCAGTAGAATGGTCACAAAGGTATGTTTTATAGATTTTCATGAAATTTTCTTTGCTGACTTCTCAAATGTGTTAGCAGAGTGGATCCAGAGATTTATTGAACAAATCGAAAGATATAGAACTACGGTTTTGAGGAATTGGACTCTTAAATTGATTTGAAAAGTCAATGCAGTAATCAATAAGACATCATGCGCAATTGACTACTAGTTGGATAGTGTGTTGGGAGGTTATGTTATTGAATTTTCCATAGATTGTGCCCAATCATACAATGTTGTTGAGAGAGAATTATTTAAAAGACCATATGGAAGATGCTTGAAGTCAATATGTATGTGGATTAATATTTTTCTATGAGACAAAGGAGTCATAACAATGGAATCTAATTGCTAAGCACCTTCGTGCACATAAGGGAACCAAGGGCTGACCAGGGAATGATCTGAGCATAGAGAGGGATGAAGAGAATGAATGAGGAATGAATGGGCTGAGGATGATGAGAGAAGAAGAGTGTGTGATGAATGAAGAGATCAGAGTGTTGCATAATGGTAAGAGATTTAGACTTAATTAGAAGAGGACTGTGACTTAGAGAGAAGGGAAACACAGTGAGATCGAGGAAAGAGACACTAGTGAAATATTCCAGATCGAGGGAAGTCTATGCACAAAACAAAATATATGTCAACTCAGTCTAGTAGAAGAGGATCCCATGAAAATCGGACTTTTCTTCGAACCCACAACCCTGTGTGCATAGCCAAGAAATTAGGTAATATTATAAGTTTTGTCAATTCTATTCAATGAAGGAAGTAAATATAATAGTAGAAGTAATCAAAGTAGTGGAAGTAGTACGTCGAGTCAGAATCAATTAGTGTTATCAGGAAAGAATACCACACAGAATACAATGGTGGGAGTAGACCCCACCTTAAGGATGCCTCTCTTTCAAGGGGTTGGTTCAGAAGATTCAGAACAACATTTGTTCATTTGTGACACAATATGGAATGTAAAGAACTTCCAGGACAATGATGTGAAGATTGCATAGTTGGAAACAACCTTCAGATATCACGCACTATTATGGTACATGAAATATCATAATACTACACCTGTGGGTCATACGAGAACATTGGCAGAGGTAAGACAAGCTTTCCTGAAAGAATTCAAGAAGCCTAAGTCTAAGTTGCAGTGCATTACAAAGTTGAAGGAGATTAATCAAATAGTAATTGAATTGGTATGGGACTATGATAAAAGGTTTAAGACATTGAATGACCAGTTAACGTTCTAGATTCTGGATGAAAAACATAGCGAGTGGTTCATTGCAAGATTATTGTTGCATATACATTTCTCATTGACACAATTGAATATTGTGACGCAGTTGGAAGCTCTTGAAATCGCTATGAAATTGGAAGCATCCACTGTAGGAGAGAATAATGTGGGGATGGATCAAGTTCAGTCATAGTTGGCCACACTGACTATTTAGTTACAAGAAATTATGAAAGGAAAATAAAAGTGCAATGGAGTCTGGTGTATCACCTGTAGAATAGAGGGTCATCATAAATATGAATGTCCATATTTTTAGTAGTATTTGAATATGGTAGCACCGAACCCATTAGGGATATGGTGCAATATTTTCAAGATGGTGGGTCACCACCATCATAATTATCCATTGATGCAGAAATACCAGAGCACTGTAAGGAATTTATTTTGCAATTTTTGTAAGTCTGTCGGACATGAAAAGAAGGATTGCCACACATTTGACTTGATTAGAGAGTGCATTGTATATGATTATAGAGTCCAAGGTGAAGAATTAGAAGGGGGAGTCCCGCAGTTCAATACTCTTAGAGGAGGTTATAATCAAGGAGGCATAGGAGGCTTCATAGGCCATGAAAGAGGAGGTTTTGGTTGAGGAAGAGGACATATTGTATGTCATAATTGTAATTAGCCTGGACATTTGGCTCGATATTATCTGAATCCTACACGAATTGTACGTATTACGGAGCAGTAGACCATGCAATGAAGCATTGTCCACAATTGATTGTAAAATGGCAGGAGAAGAGGACCACAAATATACAGATGATAGAAGTCGAGGCACGTGACCAACAACCTAAGATAATAGTAGTTACACGTGGAGGGACAAGAACCATAGTGGATGTGACAGATCAAGGGAATATAATCCACCAGTGGGTAAGGAAAACAACAAAGCCTACCCCATTGTCTGATCCCAAAAAAGAGAAAGAGACCTACCATCAAGAAAGAAAAGAATTGATTATAGCATATTAGATAGAATCAAATTCGACTGTTCCACCCTTTTATGATAAATCAATGATTTTTTATATGCCTTTAGTCTATGAACATTCAGAAAAGAAATATGAAAAGGTAAGCACTTCGCAAAGTTTCTTAAGAAGTTGTCTAAAATTAATGAAAGATAAATCTGATTTGAGTAGTATGCATGGAATGATTGACCATTGTGCCCAAAAGAAATAGATACATGTCACACACAGAGCACTTAATTAGGTGCACTGAAAGAAGAGAACAAATAGGGAGTTTTGGATCAATGCACAGATAGGTGATTACAACATGGATAATATAATTATGGATTTGGGGTATGAGGTGAATGTTATCCCAAGACTGACTTGGGAGATGATGGGCCATCTAAAGATGAATTGGTCTCCTATATAGTTG
>SNQJ01S0185190.1:34078-47928 GCA_010110895.2 Picea sitchensis | reverse complement strand
CAAGGGTTGGTCATTCTATTATTCTTTTTATAGGACACCTCGAAAGAGAACTTCTTAATAGAAGTGGAAAGGGTAGTTGTAAAATTATGATAGAGTTCTTCAATGTTGTCCTTATAAGTTAGGAGATTTAATTTACTATTTAAATCCTTTAAGAAAATGCCAACTTTACTTTTTTCAAAGCGCAAATTCCTTTGATTATCATAATTCTCTTCAATGGCACTCCTATGCATGGAAAAGTTTAGAGTTAGGGTTAAAGGTTTATGATCTGAGTCAGGCTCATTACAATCAAAGTTAAAATGCATTTTAATTTTATAAATAATTAAATATAATATATTATTACTTTTTTCATTTGATATTTTTTAAGAGAAAGTGATTGTAATCTTCAACCCTTTTAGTGTCATAAACATGACATATTCTTCCATCCTACTATGTTTTGGGAAATGTGTAATGCCTAATTTCACTATGAATTTATTCATATTTTAACAATGTTGTTTTTACGCCGAAGGCGTTCTTTTAGGGGGAGTTCTCTCTCGACTTTTCGTCGTCTGTCCATAGCCATTTGCAACGATACATGTGTTTTGTTAATCTGCCACATGTGATTGCCATCCACCGCCTCAATGTCGATTCCTTCCTTCACCCATACGCTATTGCACGACTTTAGCAATATAAGATAACCCTGCGTTGGCTCTTGTGTTTTCTCAACGGAAATGTCGAGTGGTGGTCACAGTTCTATCCCTGACATCCATGGGAGGCCTCAACAAAAATTATCCTGCACTCCACCTCTTGCAAGTCAATGTTCGCTGAGACCAGAGCATAACCAAGAAGATGCAAGAAGTCGTCTTCATCCTAGTACAAGGGCATCGTCCCGCAGCCTAACGGGAGGTGGGGAAGATGACCTCGCAAACAATGGAATTGATTGGACATTCGTGGATACAAGTTCTGTTGTGCAACGCAGAGTTATTTAGCGCTGCAGAACTCCAGACGGAGCCAAGCAGTTCATTCTTGAAAATAGATGTGAGGGCACTCTTCAACTACGTTTGATCCTCGACACCATCCAGTTTGCTTTGCCAAAGTCCTACGATGCTATTCAGGAGCTCAACTCTAATGTTTTACATGATATGGACATGTGCCTGGACTGTCAGGATGACTCCCAACACCACATCTACATGTGTTGTTTATTAGCACAGTCCTAGGGTTTATCAACTCTTGGATTTAAGGTTTGAACACTGATGTCTTCAAAGCTAAAGGTCGTTGTCTTTAAAACCCATGTTTTTGTTTCCGGCTGACTACTGTGTTCTAGCTTTCTGCACATTATCTTTACTCTCAATCGGAAATAGAAGAGTTTGTTATGTTCATGTTCATAAACCGATTTAGTTCAATCGAAGTTATATTACTAATTGTTTCAATTTTTGTGAATTTCTTCTATACATGATTTTGTGTTAAGATGTGTAATGCCTAACACGAATCTCCGACGTTAATTTTTAATCATGGTATTAGTTTAAGAAAACACAAATGCTCGGTGGAAAACCTGCACTTTTCCTCAATGAATTAATGATGGCTTGCGTTTTGTGTTGCAGATGACCTCGCAAATCCGAGGTTGCATGCTCAATTCCTCCGGAGCGCCGAGTTGCCCTTGGCTCTCCTCCAGTCCACTTTTGAGACCAATGTATACGGTACGTGTGCACACCTTCTTGCCTGAAACAAACACTAGTCAGTCAAAATTACTTAAAAGAAAAAAGGGAAATTTAAATTTTGAGACCTATTCAACTTTACAAGTTTAATGCATGTTATAAAAGAGGTGGTGCCTCATATGAAATCCCAGGCGGAGGGAAAAATAATGAATCAGACTGGTGACCACACCAATGATCAAGCAAGTCATTATTGTTACTATGGAGGATTACATTGTATACCATTTGGTCTCGCTCACCAAAGATATAAATATACTCCGTAACATAGTAGTATATTTGTATGGAGAGAGAAGTTTAAATATTTATTTAAACTAGTTTAAAATAGGGTAAAACAGTCGACAGGTAAAAATTTAACCTCTATAAAATAGAAGTCTTGTAGTACTTTTGGATTTATCTATTTTTTTAAATAAGTTAAATTATGATTAAGTGAATGAATATAGCATTAAAATGGATTTAAAAAAATTAAAACAGGTAAGCAATTCAGTGATCGCATATGAAAATGTAATCAAATTTAACTTCTTTGTCCCATAGTCTATTGCTTGTACTTCATAGTATTAAATAACTCTAACTAACCCACCAACTTTATATGAAAAACTCCCTACAATTATTTGAAAATTAAGTTTGTTTGTCCCTCCATTAATTTTCTCATTTTAAAATATATTGAAAAATAACTTATTTTAAATCAAAACAGGTAAACAATTCAGTGATCCTATACAAAAATGTAAAATTTAACTTGGAAAATTGTCTACAAAACATTATTTTAAGTGGTAGTTTCAACATTCTACTTTTTAGCTTTACTCTGGTAATATTTTTTGGGGATGTTTACTCGAAATCTGGCCAGAAATTGTTACATCAACAGATTTGAGTGATTATTTATGTGTAATCTGAGTGTTCCAGAGGTTTTTCAGCATGCTCAATCCATTTTTGCATTCAAAAATGGATTTAAACAACGGAAAATAGTGTTTTAGTACAGATTTATGTTACTATATTTCAACCAAAAAAACCAAAAGTAAAACAGTTAGACAACACTAACTTTTAATTCCAATTTTTTTTTGAATAAAATATTTGGATCAATTACCATATTTTATTAATATTTTCCCATCAATTTTGTAGGTGGAGTTAGTTGATCTATTAAATTATTTAGAAAGTCCAAAGATTTATGATTTCTAATTTATCTAATTTTTTGGAAATAAATTATTTAGAAAGTCCAAAGATTTATGATTTCTAATTTATCTAAATTTTTGAAAATAAGTTTTTCAATAGATTGATTGGTACTCTTTGAAATGGTCGTGTTCTTTTCTTCTTTCTCCAATATTTTGAAATGGGAGTGGGCTAACTCGGGAGCAATCTCCCTTTCAAGTTACTTTTAAATTTTAGGTCAATTGAGAACTCTGATCGATTTTCTAAGCATTTGGGTTGGTTTAAAATGGGGCAAAACCCCTGGGGTAAGGTTCTGAAATGCATGGAACTTTGATCCATGCAAAATTCAAACTCGAGAGGGAAGATTGCTCGAGCTAACCTACTCATTTTGAAATCAATATAAAAAATATTTCAAATACCCTATTTGATTATTCACTTTTCCCTTATTCAGCTTTATTCACTTTAATTCACTTTTCCTTATTGTCACCCTACACATTCTAGATGTAGATAGAGGATGGTATAATTAGATTCCATTTGTACCGACAGTAAATGAAAATGACCAACGACCTTGATGTAGATCACTGAATGGTGGTTTACCCCTTTTGATGGAGTAATGGAATCGAAAAATCAATGTATATCCAATAACATGTTGAAGTGTGCAGTTCTCGTCTGTAATTGACGTTAGTCTCTAGGACATTCTTTCTGGCCCTGCGGCATTTGGTAAGGTCGGTGGAGAGTTGGTGATTTTTCTAACAGTTCAACAAGACAGTTAAATGTCGATCCTATCACTGTGTACATGCATCTATAGATGCACTAAATGGAGGCGGTTGGATGGCGTTGGCTTATGCTGAATGCGTTTCCAAATCTTGAGAGTAACGATCATACAAAATTACATCTGCAAAGAAAACCCTAATGCAAATTGCTAACGACCAAAATAGCTTGAACGGGTTTGTAAAATCGTCGGTATAGTAGGCAGACCGGGTTTGTAAAACGAGCAGTAAGGACGACTTGTGATAAGGTTTAAGAAGGGATCCGCTTTCAGTTTGCACGCGATGGTGCCTAGATGAGCTCCTAATGATGTTGGAGTGAAAGCTCCCATTCTTCCATTTTTCTATAAGGTTGAACCTTCTAAGCTCAGGCGGATACGGGGTATTTATGCTCAAGCACTACAAAACCTGGTAGAGAAGAAAACTCATGAATTGAAGCTACGATATGACTTCAACACTATTAACAATTGGAGAAATGCAGTTTCTCTTGTTGCAGACATTAGCAGTTTCGTGTTGGAGGTGTGCAATGGGTGTGAATTCAACCTTTCCTTTCTATGTGGTGGTATCTTATGTTTGATGAATAGACATAGATTTACAATTTGAAATTGCCACATGTTACTCTAAAGACATAACTTTTTCCCCTTCTTTTTACTGTCGGTTCTTATATTTATAAATACAGTTTTATAATTAAACCAAATCTATTACAGAGAAAACCCGTTTCTATAATCCTATAAGTTCTTTTAGTACTGTAAATTTTTATTGCAATCAATGTAGTGAAACAAACAGACCATACTCTATTTTTCTTCTTTTCATAAACAAAAATCTCTTACAGAGCATAGACTACTATTTTTTTTTTTGAAGAAACAAAGCATAGTTTGTAAATAGAGCATACTCTGTTTTTCTTCTTTTCATAAACAAAGCATAGTCTTGTACATAACATAGATTACTAATTTTTTTTAAGAAACAAAGCATAGTTTGTAATTTTTTTTTTTAATAGTGCAGGGAATTTGGTTGTTGTTATATTCAATTGTGAAATCTATTTTGTTTATATTCATATATGAAATCTATTTTGTTTTCATGAAAGCACTCTGGATTTTTTTTGCTGTGTCGTTTCATTTATTTCTAGGTGTGATTCTAAGAAAGCATTTAAATCATTTTGCTTGGATCCTTCAATAGACGTTTGTTTCTCTCTAATCCTATTCTTTTTTTCTTTTTCTTTTTTCTGCATAACTAGCGAGGAGCTGGAGCTGGAGCTCTTGGACAAGGTAGTTATATGTGTGTTACAAATGGTGAAAAGACCAGACTTGCAAGTGGCTGAATATCCAAAAGGTTTGGATTAAAAGCCGAAACATTTTGAAAACCAAGTCCTATTGCAAAAGTATCAGAGCAGGAAACCTCAAATCTTGGGGATCTGGGGTTTAGGTGGCTTAGGAAAGACCACTTTGGAAAAAAAATTCTTCAATTGGAAGAAATCAGCTTATCATAGATCCTGCTTTTTATTTGATGTGAGAGATCATTCATATAAAAACTCTTTCAATTCGTTGCAGAGAAAACTTCTTAAGAGTTTAACTGGATTGGATAAGCCAGTGGACAATGTTGATGAAGGTAAAGCGATGCTCATACAACCTCTCAAATCTTCTAACGCCTTCATAATCTTAGATGATGTAGACGACGTGAATCGGGTGAATGCACTTTTGCATGTTCAAACTCATGATTTCCATTCAGGGAGTTCAATATTGATTACATCTAGAGATAAGCAAGTTCTAAGAGGCTCAAAAGTCAAAAACTCATCAATTTACAGACAAATTGGGCTCCTGTAACGTGGGTTGGTGCTTACGCCGCTTCCAAAGCAGTTGTTCATTCTTTGTCCGATGCTATGAGGTTGGTTAAATGCTTTTTTTTTTTCATATCACTGTGCCAGAAAGGTGCCCTTCTTATTCAGGGAGTAAGCATTGTTCTCATTCTGGAAGTATTACGATGGAATTGTTAGTTTACAATATTTTGGTATATTTTTTGTTGTTGAGAAGCTGGCTAGTGAGATATTTATTTGGTCACACCCCTTGCCCCCCTCTTGTAGGGGAAGCAACTAACAAGAAGACAGAACCAATTTATATGGGATTGAATTTTTGTGGGTATAAAATGCCCCACTTTATTATTTAATCAAGACCCTTCTTTACCATCCAACCAAGGCTCAAATAGGATAACGATTCTGGGATTGAACTTTGGTGGATATGAAACACCCCACTTTATTTTTTAATCAAGACCTTGCTTTACCATCCAACCAAGGCTCAAATGGGATTGGGATTTATTGGTTTGATGTTTTAGATTTTGGACCCAGTTGGGGTTAACTGAAGTTGATTGGTTTCATTTTTTATATTTTCTATCTAAAGAACAAATCAATTGGACCCAATTTCTAACGGAAGTAAATTGTATTGATTGAAGTTGTGAACTAAGTGATCTCAATTATAGATATAACACAAATCAATTGGACCCAATTTCTGATGGAAGTGAATTGTATCGGTTGAAGTCGTGAACTAAGTGATCTCAATTCTAGATATAGTGGCAACATGGTTCCTGTCAAGTTTCTATTTTGCATTTTGGAATTGTCTTCATTGTCAATTTGCTGAAAGATTCTTGTATTGTTTCTCTGGGATGGTTTCAAGGTTGTTTCAGGGCACGTTTCTAAGAGACCAAGAATTTTTCTTTCATAATTTTCTACCAATTTTCTAGAAAAGAAAATTTTATTTTCTTTCATTAAACTCAAATCTAAGAGAGTTTGAGCACTGTTGCATCGAAAGAGGTTGGCGTCTTCTAATTTTTTTATAGCTTCAAAATCTCAAAAGATCTTCTCCTTGTCTTTTTTCCATTGTGACATATAAATCCCAACATACCATGTTCCTTAAGCAAATTATAAATCCCAACATACCATGCCACTATATTACTAAAAAAGGGAAATATTGTGTCAGCAATGCACAATTGCATGATCTAATTGGAGGGAAGAAAAATATCTTGGCTTTGGTGGTCTAGATTTGGTTTTGTAGTCAAATTTGCATGACCGTGAAGGTTTTAGGTACAATATTCTTTACTTCAAGTTTCTATGTTGAACTGTACTGTTGAATTTCATGTAGACATGTATGTTGTAGTCTCTTGGAGTTTAGCGACCCTATGATTGTGATCATGACACAACTGCACAACACAAAATGGATGTTTTTATCCAATATGTTTGGGGTAAACTCTTCACTCAAACTTTTTGCATTGTTTCCCTGATGATGTGGATTAAAAGATTCATATGCAGTAAACCTATAATTAATACTTTCATACTAGCTACGAACCACATTTGGAGTCCTTTATATCCAATCTTTTTTTTCACAGTCGTATATATACAATTTTCCCATTCAATAAATTCCAGCACAAATATTTTAAGATTGGAGTGAAGTTTCCCTTGTCCACTTCTTCATAATCGTTCAAGACTACGAAAACGACGGTCACAACTAAAAGGTCACTGGCTCCTGTCACTTACAAAATTTTATAACTTAATATGTAAATTTGAATATAGTATGCTACATTTTTATTTTCTCTGTATACAAGTAGGTGGTGGTATTGACATTACAAAAATTAAATGGCTTTAAAATAGAGTAAACCATTGACAACATAACATTTCGTTGTATACATAAACTAAGTGATTCACCAGATAAAGTAAATGCCAAAATCTACTAAACCGTTAAGAACACAATAACAAATAAATACACAAAGGTGCAGAAAATTCTTATATTTACGTTCTTTCCTTTCCTTACATAATATTGATGCAAACTGTTACAAATGTAACTATTTCAATATATTTTTTCCGAACCTCCGACAAAGTTTTAGATAAAAAATGACTTAGTCTTGCAGATCAGAGGAAAATGTGGGTACTTTCTCCCTTTCCCTTACTTTAGTGGGTACTTTCTCCATGTAAATAGGTGGCCAACAACTCAAGGCAATGTGTATGCAAACTGTGGATGAACCTCTTTTATAGAATATTCCACTCAGGTTTATGTTTTGTCTATGACCCACTCAGGGTTTCAAATTCTATACCATATTTTCTTATGATTTGTTAGTAATTGTGACCCCTTTTTTCCCCTCCCGTCCCTTCTTGGCCTCCAGGGGCATCCGGCAAGGGGATCCACTATCGCCCTTCCTTTTTGTTCTAATGGCGGAAGGCCTGGGTCGCTACATTAAATCAACGGTTCTGGAAGGCAGCCTCAAAGCCCTACCCCTGCATAACATCAAGCCAGCCTCCTCACACAGCCAATTCGTCGATGACACCCTCCTCATGAACTCCCCCACTGCGCGTGAAGCCCTGAAGCTCAACTCCATCCTTTCTAACTTCACTGAAGCCCCGGGCATGACTTTGAACCTAGATAAATACAAGCTTTTCTTTTTCAATACTCATGTTGTTGTTCAACTACATATTTCCAAAATCCTGGGTATCCCCAGGAGCTCCCCTTCGTCCAACTACTTGGACATTCCTCTCACAGGAGCGCCTGCCAAATCCATCTCCTGGGACAACATCCTCCTTTCTATCTCAAACAGACTGGCCAATTGGACCTTCAGACCTTTAAACATTGCAGCCAGATTGGTCCTGCTAAAATCAGTCCTACAGACCCTACCCACCTATCTATTCACCGCCCTAGCAGCTCCCAAGCAAATCATCAGAGCTGTCAGAAACATCCAGAGGAATTTCCTCTGGCAAGGTCTACAGCCCAACAAGAAATGGGCACTGGTAAGCTGGGACAAGGTCTATGCACCAAAAAACATGGGAGGCCTCGGGCTTCAAGACCTGGGAAAGCTCAATCAGAGAATGGGGGCCAAGATATGGTGGAGATGGATGAAAACACCAGATGCATTATGGGCGCAAATCTGGAAGAATAAATACACTCCCACCATGCAGCCTGATCAACTGATCAGACACAACGTTCGAATACAGGGTTCGAACATTTGGAACACAGCTTGGCAAAACAAAGATATAATACAGAAACATGCTTTCTGGGAAATACGTAATGGAGACAGTGCAGAGTTCTGGCAGGACTCGTGGCAACAACTCAAACCTCCAAATGAACTAGTAGAGCTCACACCCCTCTAACAAGCTCTCAATCAAGCCCCTTCACTAAAGGTAAAAGACCTTTGGAAACCTCTAGAAGCGAGACAGACTTGGCGGCAATGGAAGACCTCCAGCCAAGATCTAGGAATCCCCCCCGACGTAAACTTATTAGCCTGGCAATGTGAAGCAGGACGCAGGAAAATCCCCATTAAGGAGGGGCCAGACATCCTTAGATGGGGGAACTCTGCTTCTGGCAATTTCTTGGTAAAAGAAGCCTACTATTTACAAGGCAATTATCACAATCAGGAAAGGGACACCATCTGGAGCAAAATTTGGAATAAGGCACTCTGGCCTAAGGTCTCTACCTTCCTCTGGATAATCATCCATAATAGAATTCTAACATGGGATAACCTCAGGAAAAGATGATTCATTGGGCCCTCAATCTGTGTCTTATGTCAATGCCAAGAAGAAACCAAGGAGCATCTTTTCAACGACTGTCACTACAGTCAAGCGGTCTGGGACCAGGGGGCTCAAATTATGCGCAGATCCAATCAAAACAGAGGCAACACCAGAGACACTATCGAAAACTGGGACTCAATCACTTTTAGCAACCCCATTCTGAACTACATCTGGCAACTCCTCCCAGGATTGATTCTCTGGCAAATATGGAAGGAGCGAAACAAACGCATCTTCCACTCCAAGGACTCCACTCCGGAGTTAACCTGGGACAGAGTTGCCACACTCATCAAAGAAACAATCAGAAGTAAGAGCTGGCAAGCTGGGGACAAGGAATGTAAACGGGAAGAATTAAGCACCCTCCACAGTTGGCAACTCAATCTAAATGACTCAGTGGCAATCAAAGCTCCCAAGATTCGAACCCCTAGCTCAACCACCTGGACTCTCCCCCCAATAGGATTCATAAAAGTCAACTTTGATGGAGCTTCAAAAGGTAATCCCGGACCCGCAGGCTACGGAGCGGTGATCAGAATCTCTACAGGGGAAATTCTAACTTTGACCGCAGGGTATCTGGGGGAGACCACAAACAATGTAGCGGAAATAACTGGCCTACTACAGGGCCTTCGAGTTGCAGCTACCCTGTCCAGCCACAAAATAATTTTGGAAGGGGACTCACAAATCATCATCCAGATAATCACCAAGATCCTACATGGGGGAAATCCACAAAAAATCTCTCCCAATTGGCGACTAGCAGGAATGCTTGAGGACTTCAAAGGCATACTCGGGAACAACATCAACATCATCCCCTCCTATGTCAAGAGGGGGGAAAATGGTGTGGCTGACTACCTGGCAAACGAAGGAGTCCAAAGGGAAATGGAACAAATAATCTGGGACGCTAGAAGCTCCGAAGCCTCAGACATATCCCAACAATGCCAACTCCTGGCCAACAAGGATTTCCCACCCCCGGATGGGGTGCCACGCAGAAAGGAAGGGCACGTGGAGGCACGAAGGGAGAGGCCATTTATGGTGGCTCTCACCTCACACCATAGCCATTTATGAAGGCTTTCACCTCCGTCGGCCTCCGGTTATCGATAGGGCCTCTCACACGTGAGCATAGGCCGACCAACTAGAGCATTAAGCTCTCGACTTTAATGGTGGCAACCATAGTTTATGTCATTATCCGTCTTACCGGATCTCTCAGAATGCAATTGAAGCTCGCTGAGCAGAGAAAGAACTGAAATGCAGGAGGCATCCTAGCACTAGCCTTCACTCTCACCATGTCGCGGGCAAGGGGGAGACCCCGTAGGGGAGCTGGTTGGTACGCGGCTGATTCAAGAAGGAAAAGGCACACGCGTTTCGAAAGAGCTCTGCTCCTGGCCAAGAGAAAATGACGCGGTGAAGCCATAGCAACAAGTTCGNCCCCGAACTTACGTCGAAGAAGACCCATCCATGGAGCTCCAACTGGACTTCTCTGAGAGCCGAATGTTTATCGTCCCGGATAATTGGGACCCCTCGGCGTGCATTGGAGAAGCACCACCACCACCCAGTTTGAAAGAGACTCGCGTCCCCAACGACGCTCCGAATGCAGAGTTCGACACTTGCCTAGTTGAGGAGGAGCTGCCGGAATGCAACGTCGACTTGCAGCCGTAGAGGAAGACGCAGGGTCACCAGGAAACGGAGGCTGAAATAAAGTCGCCGCCATCGCCACCTTTCCTACATCCAGAGCACCTGAACCTGATCTTTGAGGTACGCAGCCTGGTGGATGATCAAATTTTCAGAGTCGTCCGCATTATCCAGCGCTTGGACATGCTTTACACAGCCTACTCCAGGGCCACACCTCGACGACAATGCCCCACCTGTGCTCAGCCCTATGTCATTCCCGTCAACGGCGACAAGGCGAAGGAACGCTGCGAGGACTCCGACGAATAGGTTCTTCTGTTTCATATGGTCTCCAACTCCTTTTCTTTTGCTGTTTATCAGAGTTGTATCTCTTTAGTTACTAGCTTAGTTAGCGTTAGAACATGCTTTACTAAACTGCTGATGAAGATGGATATGCACCCTGGTTTCCTTCGGGCAGGGTGGCGAAACATGGTGTTTGATTTTGCATGCTACTGTGGACAGGCCAACTGTCCTGGTTTCTTGCATAGGCATGACAACTGGCACCTGCATGTCAAGTGTATTTCTTTTTCTGAAGGTTTAATATAACAGGATTCGCCTTTTTTACTTTAAAAAAAAATAAAATTGTGACCCCTTTTTTGACAGAAATATTTATATAAACCTAAATTGAAAGTTCTTTTCAACGTTTTTATGAATATTTTAGTTTGCAGTTCATTTCGTCGTTTGCAGTGCTTTGGTCCGTTGTAGAAAAGAACTAATATTTGTAAAAACCTATTCATCATAAAACTCCACTAGAGTGGGTACTTTCTCGATGTAAATGGGTGGTCGGACGAACATTTTTTTCAAGTTCTTTGGTAGTTTTTATAAATATTTAGTTTTTTATAAATATTTTTCTTTCAAGACAATTTTGTTATTGCAATTTTAAAGTTTTTTTTGTTATTTCGTACCTTACAAATCTATTATGAATCATTATCCTGTCTGGGTTTAGAATGAATAACATAGGCGGATATACTTTAAGATAAATTGTTTGAATCTTGGTTAAATCTTCAGTTTATACAAGAGACCTAAGATTCAGGGCTGCAAAGAAAACTTCCCAAATGACTCTTTATTTATTTTGTCTCACATGCCAGATTACCTACCAAGGGATTAGCTCGCTAATAACTTGAAACTGCAAACATTCAAAGTTCAATTGTTATATTAGGATAAAATATTTAAGCCATAAATCAATGGATTTTACATCGGTGGATTTTACAAAATGTCCATTGACGGATGCTACTTAGTTTTTTTCGGCATTCCCTTTCCCCCGATTCGGGGGTATGCTAGTTTAATTATATATGTAAAATGTAAAATTAAAAAAATGTAATGTTATTGCACCAACATCTTTTTTAAAATATGATAATTTTAGCTCTTAAAAAAAAGGGTGATGCTCATAATACCACTTTTTATGGATTGATTTTAAGGGTTGTTTTAGAAAAATTGAGGGTTTTAAAGTCACAGTTTCAAAATATATTATAATTTTAACTCTAAAAAATATGATAGTGATATTGGAAGTGTTATTGTTTTTTCAAACTTGATTTTAAGGTTTTTATAGCAAAATTAGGGGTTTCCAAGGATATAATTTTTGTTTTGAGGTAATTTTCCTCACCAAGTAGGTGATTATGTTCATTCTTTTTCTATTTCTCCTTCAAGGCTTAATTGTATTGTTGTTTTCCATCCCCATCTCCATGTATCACTACTATCTTGATATGTTGTCTCTCCGTAATCTTTCATTTTGCATTAGCCTCCATAAGCATTTTGTTGTCAAAGCTTGTCTACATTGATGGATTTTGTTAAGCGTCATCCCCTTGCCTCCTTGGGTTTTTCCAACTTCTTCCATCTAACCAAGGGGATGCCCTCTTTTTCTCTTTTTCGTATCCAAAAAAACTTGAACGGATGTTTCTTTATTTTCTCTCAAATCCCTTTAGGAATATGAGCTAATGAAAATCAATATACATGGATCCCTTCTAAGACATGAAGGATTTCATTGAGATGAAGGATTTATTGCTTACCTTTTTTCTAAATATGTTGATGGTAGGGCGGAAATCTCTAACTCCCTCCTCCTATCTACATATTTTTCAATTTCATATGACCTTCAGTCCAACTTCCAAATTGTGTAATACCAATTATGAATAAAAATAAATATAGAACCAAAACATAGACACTAGTGTTGCATGACAGCTTAGTTCATTACTTGGCAGGGACTAAGCTGCCATGCAACACTTGTTCTTATTATTTTGTATATAACACTTGCCAAGAAGATAAGGACTCAATCAAAAAAAAGTTGAATTAACCTAGGTATTATTTTGCTCTTATTCTTATTATTTTGTATATAACACTTGCCAAGAAGATAAGGACTTAACCAAAAAAAAGTTGAATTGTTGAAAATGACAATTTTAAACATACAAAGCATTCTACTAGTTCCTTGAAAGCAAGATGAGCACATAGGAAACAAAGGATTCACGTATATAGTGTCTACATGCTATGGCTTAGGATTAGTGAGTATATAAACTATTGTAATGTCTTTAATATTCAAAAGTTCATGCTTCAATATTTAGTATTGCAAAATAACTTGAAATATTAGATGGATTTACATGAATAATAAAGCATAATTAACTGCTTTAAGACAGTTTTTAAACTAAAGCTAGGAAATTAGCATGAGAAGAGAGATAATCGACTAATTTTTATACAAGAAAATGATGTCTATAAGTGGTTTGGTATGATTTAAATTTGAAACTTCATAAACTCAAGTTCATACCTCTTTGAAATTATTGCATATTCACCTTTGCAAATGGGATTGGTCTTGTAAATCTCATAGTGATGCAACCTAGATGAGTTGGACATCCTATTGATGGAAGTGGCCTGTAAGCGTGTTATTTGGAATTTCCATATGCTTACCTCTAATGGTGTTCATACACTACATCATATTTCAATGTTTGATTGATGTTGCTTGGTACCCTTATTCTCTATATCTCGACTCCAAGAGCTATACGGAGAATGCAGAGCATTACATTCTATAGAACGAGAATGGAATGTTTGCATTGGAATTCTCTAAATTTGGTAATC
>SNQJ01S0185186.1:0-18628 GCA_010110895.2 Picea sitchensis | reverse complement strand
TGGCAGTAGTGTCGAACATATTTAACTGCAATGCATAACACCATTAAAAATACCAATAACAAAAACATATATTTGTTCGCTACTGTTAAATAAATATCAACCACAGTTAATCATTTAAATATTACTATTCGGGCTTTTAGTTTTCCATAGCCAACCTAGCCTAGTTTATGCTGGATGTGTTTTTCCACTCTGGCCTTTGTTTCTTTGGAGGTTTCTGGTAGCCTACATATGGAATTTTTGAAAAAAAATAGATATCGTAATTGTTACTTAAAAAAGGAAATAAAAACATAAATGATCCTATTTCACTGATAATATGACATGTGTTGTACCTTGCTTGACCAACTCATGGTTGTCATCCTTGTTTTTTAAACAAGTTCTCCTTTGCATCCTCTATTAGTGCCTTCCACTCTTTCTCAGGAACCATGGGAGGGTGCTCGTGCTTGAGGTCTATTTGCAATTTATCCATATAATGGGCCCTGGTGTATTTTAAATTCTCATCGGCTAAATTTTTAACCACTTTCTTGTTGAAAGTGTTGCCGAACAAGTTTACCATGTGATCTATTAAAACATCTTTCATTTTTCTATCTTGGCCATTCCACCGTGTGAAAATGGTGGGGCCAAACAACTCCAATGATTTGTCATGTAAGTTTCTATAGAAAACATTGTTTCCTATAGAAACGTGTTATCCATTAATTTATAATAATCTCAACAAATGTTTATTTCAATTTCATGAAAAAAATGAATCAATTAATGGGACAATTACCTGCAATCTTTTGAATCTTGATCGGAACACATGCGTCATCCACCAGAAAGGTGACATCTAGTGATCCAGTGCTTTTAATTCGTTTTGCTCCATGCAGAATAGTATCTTATCCATCTACACTATGTTCCTCTCCGGAGTCATCATGTTGAGTCCCAGGCTCCATCTCATCATGCTCCAGCATGTCATGACGGTCAAAATCATTTCTCTCATCAATGGATTCGACAGGAACCTCAGGAGGCTCAAAAAGCCTCACGTGAACTTTCCTATGTCGACCTTTTTTTTTCATTGGGCCATCACTGCTACCTATAGTAGTTGCAGAATCGACAGGTTCCCCAGGCACAGGGTATAAAAAATCCTACAAATGGAAAACTTTTCTTTATCAGATCATATACAAAATATAAAACTAAAAAATGGATATGAAATTGTCATAGCTAATAAAAATATGCAAAGATGCCACTTACCCCAAAATTAGTTATTGTATTTTGTAGCTCTACAATTCTTGCCCTACCCTCCTGTGTCAGGGGTCTTTTGCTAATCAAACCTAGATATTCTATGTTAGCCTTCTTAAATTACTTTGTTACAGTTGTCATTGGATCAGTCAAATAAAATATTTTGTCCTCATCAATATCCTATGTGGGAGCCTTCCCACGTTGACCATGCCACAATACATTGATGAATAAAATTAATGAGATAAACTTTAAGAATTGAGAAATTTAGTTGTTGTAGTCATAAGTTGTTAGTATATTTAACATTTACCTGGTGAGGCACTGTGGGTGCCTTTCCACGGTCACCCTGGAAAAATGTAAAGGGTGATTTTCAGACACGGTCACCCTGGATAGATGTTGACACAAAAAATCAATCAACAAAATTTATGAAATTCACCTGTAACATTAAAAAAATGAAATATTGCAGTAATATCAAAAAAACAATAACAAAATTTCAGAAATTTAGTTGTTGTAGTCATAAGTTGTTACTGTATTTAAAATTTGCCCGGTGAGTCATTGCGGGTGGCTTTCCATGGTCACCTTGAATAGATGTAGCAGGTGAAAATAAGACACGGTCACCCTGGATAGAAGTTGATACAATAAACCAATCAACAAAAGTTATGAAATTCACCTGTAACATTTGAAAAATGAAATATTGGAGTAATATCAGAAAAAAAATAATGAAATTTCATAAATTTGGTTGTTGTAGTCATAAGTTGTTATTGTATTGTACATTTACCTGCTGAGGCACAGTGGGTGCCTTTCCACGGTCACCCTGGAGAGACATAGTGGGTGATTTTCTACCATGCTCATCCTGGAAAGATGTTGACACAATAAATCAATCGATAAAAGCTATGAAATTCACCTGTAATGTTAAGAAAATGAAATATTGTAGTAATAACAGAAAAAAAAAATGAAATTTCTGAAATTTAGTTATTGTAGTCATAAGTTTTTATTGTATTTGACATTTACCTGCTGAGGTGAAGTGGGTGCCTTTCCACGGTCACCCTAGATAAATGTTGAGATAATAAATTAATCAACAAGAGTTATGAAAGTAATTGTAAAAAATTTATGCAATAGAAATTTTAAATATTGTAGCAAAAAATTGTAACAATGATTGATCAAAGTTTGAGTTGAATGGTATGTAAGATATTTACCCCCATAGTCTCACCCCCTCCATCTATTCGATTTAAGTTGTAATCGATGAACAACTCTTCACCTAGAACTATTCGGTTTCTTAGTTGTTTCCGCTAGTCGTGTACTATTTATAAAGCCCACAATGTTTCGAGTAGCTTTTGGCCTTCCATTAATATACATAGTTGCCCCTTTATTTTGATTGTTATCTAGTAGTTGTATATAATTTGTGGAAACTCTGTATCTCCACATACTTTTCATATATCGGACCAACATCAACCAATGACTGTATTTGTATAATGGTTCGACATACTCCATCAATTCAGTTACAGCTCCATATCCGACTTTTATTCCATCCATGGAAATTAACCCCAATCCATGTAAGGATGAAGCAACAATGCGATACATCCTCTCACCGATGAAGAAATCTACGTCCACTTCAGGTAGCTCCTTAGGTTTCCATCATTGCACTAGATGTATATACCTCAAGGGAAATGCAATGTCACCTATGCTCTCAGCATCATAATTACACGACCCTGCATTGGCAATAAAAAATTACATGCAGGTACACAATCTTTTCCTTACCTTTTCCAACCTAGTTGATCTAGAACCGGTAGATCTAGTACAACATGTCTCACTTTAAACCTCTCTTAGTATATCTTGATCATCACTCGAGGAAGATAGATATGACAGATACCTATTTGGTGGTACCTACACTCATTAAAACAAGAAGATAAATTATTGTGCCAATATACGTTTTTGGTACCAACACAGTTGCATATAGTTGCTTTTAGTTGCATAAAGTTTAAATTTCCACACTTATCCGTCATATAGTTGCATATAGTTTCATAAATCGCATATAGTTTCATAGTTACATAAGTTGAATATAGTTGTATATAGTTGGATAGTTGCATAAGTTGCATTGTTGCATAAAGTTTTGTAAAGTTGCGTAAAGTTGCATAAAGTTGTGTAAAGTTGTGTAAGTTGCATGTTGCGTAAAGTTGCATAAGTTTCATTGTTGCATAAAGTTGCATGTTGCATAAAGTTGTGTAAAGTTCCATAAGTTGCATAAGTTTCATGCTACATAGTTGCATATAGTTGCATATTTTCATATAGTTTCATACAAAATTGTTGCAATATAGTTGCAATATAATTGCATATAGTTTCATATTTTCATATAGTTTCATACGAAATTGTTGCAATATAGTTGCAATATAATTGCATATAGTTGCAATATAGTTGGATATAGTTGCATAAGTTGCATAAGTTGCATTGTTGCATAAAGTTGCATTGTTGCATAAAGTTGCAGATAGTTTCATATTATTAGTTGCATAAAGTTGCATATCCCCCGACGCTCAGTGGAGAACTGTATTTGAGACCTATCAAAGAGTTCGAGTGGGGATCGATATTTTGGAAATCCATGATCCTGTAATTTCACATATTTGGAAAGCGCCTTTAGTGGCAAATTTGACATATTTGGAAAGTGCCTTCTATGGAAGCACATGGTTAAGAACATTTTTTTCTTCCTAAGAGGTCACACATTCAAATCCAAAGGGGAGTATGGTATGTATACCTCCGTACACTTTAGTGGTGAAATTTGAACAATCAATGAGGAACAATAATTGGGTTGTAGGTATAAAGGATTGTCTCAACTATTGTGGAAATTCTAAGCATGGTTTCTCTCCAACCATCCTACATGGGAAAGACAATTAAAAACATTTTCTTGCATGAGACCCCTCTCTCTTCCTCAGGATATGACACATATGAGACTTTTACTTAGACCAACCCAAAAGTCAAACATTGATGGGAACGTTGTAAGGATACATAGGCAAGAAAAGATAGTACCCCAAGGACAATGATAAGGTTAAATCAACCAAAAATCCCCTTTCATCTTCCCCTATTGTGGTATCATAGTCCCCTTGTTTCTCCCTCAAGAAATAATTAAGGTGGATTTATATTATTGTGTGTTTCCCTTTTTACAAAACCATGAACTTCTTATAAGAAATATACCCACCACATTGTAAAGTTAGCCCATCACTTGGACTCTTATGCATTCACTAGTAGGGACTTGGCCTTGATCTCCACACTTGGAATATTCACGATTCATCTCACATATTTACAACATGGCATCGTTATATATCAGACCACATGGCTTGATTCTTGTTTCATAAACTATATTAAAAAATAATACATGATTTATTATATTACAATTAAGGGTTTCAAAACTAGGATATCACAAAAGGGAATTCAAGTAGTGCATTCAAGCATATGTCATTGACATTATGACATGTTTAGCAAAGAGATGTCATATAACACAAGGAGCTTGCAAGTTTCCATCTAAGGATTGAGCGATGTTTTCTCTGAGAAGGTCCATGGTAAGTGTTATGGGATTGGTAAATGGAAAGGTGATGTGATAGAAATATTAATCTTAAGCATCCAAGTATTGTCTCATGTCTCATCTATTCTTATTGGCATTGTTCCTTATCACTAAAGAAATCGATCAAATTTTGAAGCAAGATGAGTTATTTGATGACATTTGATGTATAAGTGTATTTAGTGTATGAGGTGACCTTTACCATAAAACAATAGTTGATTGTTAGATGATTTTTGAATGCATACATTATGTAGATTGAAAAGAATATAACATGGATTAAAATCATGAGTAAATTTGTCAATTTTAGGAAAACAATGTTCTATGCGAGAGCAAAACTTTAGCCTTTCTGGCTAAATTGAATATGTGAATGTCGGAAGAGGCTAGATAGATGTTTTTGATGCATATGATCAAAATGCAATACATATAATTTAATTATTAGGCCCTTTGGTACAAAAACATTTTTTTGTGTCAAATAGGGCATTTGACCACTCACCAAAAACCTTATCATATACTCTATGGATTAAGGAAAGGAAATATTTCTCTTTGATTTCATTTTCTTGATAAACCCTTAATTTCCATGTAGTAGTAATTATATATTTTTGCTTAATGACAATATTATACATAAAGTGATAGCCTTTCAACCACTCATGACCTTTAATTCCATGAAGGCTCAATAATCCTTGAAGGGCAGGTCTTGAAGGGAAATGAAATCTTCAAATTTGATCACTAAAAATTAGTGCTAAGGATTGTGTTGATCTTTAATAGAATTTGTTGAAATTAATGATCCCTAACCAATCTCCAAAATGTCATATGTTTATTGGATCTTTTGTGGAAAAACTTGCAAAAATATTGAAAGTATGAGGTGATTAACTTGTCATTAACAATGTGGGATGATCTAGAATTAAGGGCTTTTCCTCAAAATTGAAACATCTCAGGGATTAGTAAAGCTATGCATGTCTATCCTCATACTCTACAAGACTTATAAATCCATCTAAATATGTATCTTTGTCATTTGCTACTATATGTTCTTCTTTAGCACTTGATAAGGAAATGGTGGGTTACTTCTTCTCCATGAGACAATTCCACCAGCCT
This sequence comes from Picea sitchensis, assembly GCA_010110895.2. NCBI lineage: Eukaryota > Viridiplantae > Streptophyta > Pinopsida > Pinales > Pinaceae > Picea > Picea sitchensis. The sequence continues at coordinate 12,780 of SNQJ01S0185186.1, read as the reverse complement.
ACTTGAAGAAAGATCTAGATGTTGATTTGAACTCAACAACATCTTATTCCCAATCTACATCACAATATACACACAATTGCATTGCATCTAACATTCTCTCATAGATGTTGATGCCCATGTTCTTTTCAGAAATGTGAAAATCCTTTTAATTGTTTCCCAATGTTGCAACCCATATCTTGTGACAATTTTTGAGCAATTTCCATTTTAGTCTTCACATTTTAGAAATCACTCATCCTTAATATATAAAGGATATGTTCAATGTATCTCCTTTGATTCAAATGAAACTTCCTATTTCTCAAATCTCTTACTACTTGAATAACCAAGTAGGATTAATGGATCTCTCCATGATCCAACATGTCAAATTGGTGTGTAGAGTATTTCATGGTGCATTTCCCATACACAACCTACACTAGGAAAACACTTAGGTCCTCCTAGTGATGGGTCATAGTGTGTTTAAACCCCTCATTTTGAGTCCTTTACCTTAGTCTAGATGTGTGATTATGTCTTTCCATGTGATTTCTAGTGCCATCATCCATTAGGGTGCACTCTTCAATGCAAAAAATAAATCCAATTGTTCATCATCCAAAAATTGATTTATACATATGAGGGAGTTAGCATATAAGAGATCAACTATTAACTGTTTGGAACCAATGTTGGCATGAAATAAGGTCCAATGTATATCTAAATTACTATATACAATATGAAGCATTACTGCATGAATTCAATAGTGAACCCAACAATGTTGTGATACAAGAACTCATTTGTAAACAAGAAATGATTGTGAACTAACTCAATCACATTCAGTAGAATAACTAGAGCTTGTGCATTAGAAGGGCCAACAAAATTTTGAATCAACAAATTGATGTGCGACTAAAATATCTACCATAGAGGAACAAATCTATACATCTTGAGTTGACTTCTACAAATGAACATAGTGTATAATTTTCTAACTATCAATGGAAAATTACTTTATAGGCCCACTTGATCGATTACGAATTCATTGGAGTAGTAACTACTATTGGATGGTGTTGTTGATTGTCAACTCTAGGATGTGGCATTATTAATTTATTTTAGCTAAGGTAACCAAGAAATTTTGTACATTCTCAACTCTTAACATATCCAAACGCTATTGTTGAAGCTCATTTGATTTTGACATGAGGCTAGAAAGGGGTTGAATCAACTATGTTGGGTTCTAAATTTGGGTAAGTGTGAAGACTTGAATCTTCAACTACATTCTTGATTAAGGATAATCTCAAAAGTTTTTTGAGAAGTAAGGGAGAAACTATGAAATGTGATCCTTTTGTCATTGTGTCTCTAGGAAAAGTCTCTTGATGCAAATGGAAATGGAAAAATGAGGGGAAATATCGTGTCACTAATACCACTCTCTTCCATTTTTTAGCTACTCGATTAGTGATTGTTTTAAGCATGTGTTCAACCAAAGGTTAGAAGTGCTCTAGTTCAAACATGGGGTTCAAATCTTACAAATCGTTCATATATGCAAAAATATAGTCATCCCCATTCTCTACAACAATACATGTCAAAAGTTCTCTACTAAGTCTTTCTAATTCTCTACTAACTCTCTTTTTAGGTTCAAAATTATGACCCAAAGTGCCTCGTCGATATCATTATCTCATGATGCTTCCAAGAGTGTTGTTTGGGACCCTTCCAAGCTATTTTTTGAAGGTCACATTTTCTACTTTTAATTTCCCATAGGTATCTACCATGTATATAATGTCACTGAAGTGCATTTCCAAAGGAAATATATAATCTCACTAATTAGTACAAGGAGTTATTTATCAAAATATCTTTGAGAAATTCATTACCTACTATATCTCAAACAATCCAAAATTATAGTGTATCTATGTTGAATCTGCTTCAAAGTTATATGACAAGAGGAGGAAGCTTGAATGTGTAGTCTAGTGGTTCTAGTATTAGGTAGTACCAATGCAATTGGAGTTGTCTCAAGTACAAGCGTGGTTCCTTTCTCTTTTGGTTGTTTTTACAATGATGTGTTAGGGCCAACCTCACTAGTTTAGTGTTGCATCCATGGACCATTAGGCATCACAATGTGTTTTGGGACATATCTTGGCAAGGAAGGAAAGAGAATGGGATCACAAAGGAAGGTGGTAAATGGAGATGTGGAAAAGAGGGGATCCTAGGTGGCTTCTGGTTGGAAATAAAAAAATAGTGTGAGGGTAAGGGAGGTTAGGGTTTTGGGTAGCTTCCTCAAAAGTGACAAGAGGGTCATGTAGGGTATTAGTAAAACTAGTTTGGGTTTGAAAGGGATGTCTAATCTCTTGTTGGATATTCATTGTCTTGGTTGTTGGAGGAACAAATATTTTGGGTTTCTCCTCAATGATTAGACTTGGGGAAGGGGTTTTGTCATTGTTATATTGGATGTGTATGGTGAATTGAATTTATAGGGGCTTTGTGGGAATAGTGGAGAGTAGGTGGGAGATTTCTACATATCAACATTACTCGCTTTAATAAGTGTCACAAGTGTCACACGCTGCTCACAAGTGTCACAAGTGTCGCACGTTGCTCACAAGTGTCGCAAGTGTCAAGCAAATCATATTGCCATGATGCCTATGTCATACTTATGACGACACTAAGGAAACACTTAAAATGCATCAAACACTTGATCTGAAGGAAGAGGAATGGTTAACTGAAGTTAAGAACCTCTTGCTACCTGAAAGCAACATTCAATCTAAGGTAGTAGGAGAGAGCGCTCCCCTATATCACCCCTAGGAGCACTGGCGCTCCCGTATAAAGTTCCAGGGAGCGTTATAACACCAAACAACCCTTTTGAGGGAGCGCTATGGATTTTTAGAGCGTTGGCACCCCCCTAAATCCTACTAGGGCGCGCTATAGCACTCTGATGGCCTTTTTGAGGGAGCGCTGCCTATTCTAGGCAGCAATTGATCTATTGAGGAGAATAAGAGGAAGATCTTTCAATCTTGGAAGGCAGTTTCATTTGAATTCCTGTTTTAGCCATGATCTTAGGGGAGATCCCTGACTCAAGGAGGAAAATCCTCAACTTACCCTAAAGATACCTCAAGAGGTTAGGTCTCTCTAAACCTATATAAGCAGGCTCTATCATGGTGGAAAGGGGGAAGAATTGGAAGCATGAAACCTATGATCTCATAGGAAACATACAGTGAACTGGAGGAAAGTAATTAGAAAAGTTGTTTTCGTTTGGATCATGGATATTTTGAGCAAGGGTTAGACAAAGGGGACTTGACGAAGTTGTCGCATTCGCATCTATGGTTGTAAGTTACTTACGTCATTGTTCTCATCAATATGACACGCTTGGCCTGTTTCTTTCTAGTTTGTGTTTAATCTCACATTAACTTATCTCTGATAGATAGATCTATTTCAAGCTAATATCAATAGAGTAGGAAGTGGTTGTACTATTGTTTGTCTACAGGGCTCGTCGAGGAACGAAAGATTAGAGCTCAACTCGGAGCGTGTAGGGACAAACACCGGTAACAGGTACTTATTTTCTCCTTCCTCCTCCCACATTAGTTTGTATAGATCTGAAAGGAAGTCACTGTCCATGTTAAGCGTCTTCTGTCTTAAGAGTTAAGAGCCTAGCTGTCAAGAGGAGATCTACCTGTCCGCAGGGAGATTTTCCTTCAACAGAAACTGGTGACTCCACTGGGGATTAGTCGAATCAAAACTTTTGGATTTGATTTTTCCTCATAGACCTTGTCTTACCCTTTGATTGTTTTCAGACTTGGTTCACCCTTTTTTGCTTGATTTCATGTGCTGATTGACTCCTTACCCCATCACACTCATCTTGATTGCCAAAATTCGACTGAAATTTTGGATTTTTTGACATTTTCATGAGATTTTTAAACCTGGAACCACTGTGGCTGTGTTAACAGACTGCCAACACTCGCTGGATGTGTTAGACAGAGAGCTATAACACTTGGTGCCCCTTACACCAGAGCGTTAGCCCTCTTTTGGCAAAAAACCCTTCCAGAATTGCTTTTTTCAGGGTCCAGTCTCTGTGTTTCACTTGATGAGCCTCTCTGTGAGTCAATGATTCTTCCCACTCAACTTTGACATCCTTCCTTCTGAGGAACAAATACATTGTTGTTTAGATTTTGTAGCCTTCTTCATTATTTTTGAGTTTTTCTGTTGTTGGGAGTTTGAATCCAATGCACTGTTTTTCTCTCCTTTTTGACTGAGCGAGAAAATCTGGTGAAGGACATCAGAAGTCTACAAATATCTTCATTTGGTTTTTGTTAAGGTCATTTTTCTTCAATCTCTCTTTTGTGTGAAATTCTTGGTTTTCTTTGTTTTGTTTTTTTTTTGCTTCTTGTTTTCGACCACAACAAGAGGGTGTATTGTTTGTATGCAACCTAATTATTCTTGTCTAAGTTTCCTTGATCCAAAAGGTTAATTAGAAGGAGAAGTGCTATCTTGAATTAATCATTATTTGCACACAAACAATAAACATACATCTTCATGATTGATTTTCATATTAGAAGACATTTCCAAAAAGTTTTAGCACCACATTGGATTTGATTGAAGAAAATTTGTTTGAGGACATTCCTTATTAGTGCTTGTTAGTGAAAATAACTCTCTCTCTCTCTCCCTTAGATAGACATTCATCGAAAATAAATGATTTCTTATCATCTTTGATGCATTTTTGGGGGATTGAGTCATCATTCCATCCGTTTCACTTCCATGCACCCCTTTTGAGTAAAGAACAACTATAAAATGAACGCTAATTAAAAGCTATCTAGAACATTTTATTTTCTAGGATCCTCCACCAACAGTAGACTAGGATTAGTACTTTGGACTAGGCTGTGAGGATAACTCTCCAAATTTTCCAAAATAAACATTAGCATCCTAAGCTAGGGAGTCTGCCTGGGATCCCCCTCTCACACAGGGGTTATGCACGAGGTCACACTTGGGAAAGCTACGGAGATTATCCCTCTGTGGTTTGACTGATTGTAGTAGTTAGATCGTATTATGGGGATCTCTTAAAGGTATACCCACAATGTTGAGTGGAAGCCTTTCAAGTTGATTTCGGGCTAGATACCCTTCCCGTACGTTCGAACTGGACTGTCGACTGTACCTGCCCAGGGGTTGACTGCGAATTGGTAACCTTAATGGCCATAATATTTAGTGTCTTACACAAGGTGACAGTGAAGGGAAGTCTCACTGTACCTGGAACAGACATTGGTCAAACTCACTCGGGCTCCTTGGAGGGTAAATCCACAATTACTGTGTGGAAGCTTGTACCAAGGTGAAAGTCCATTAAGAAGGTCTCCATTGTAACTGTTCAACCATATCCCCGCCCCTTCTTGACTTGATGACATGATGTTGGATTTCATCACCAACTAGTACGGTCATCGAGAGAAGTTTTTGTTTGCTTGGTTGTGATTCCTAGATTCTATTAGCGTATGTTGCTTCTTTTCGGTAGTTGGCCATAGATTTTTTTTGCCGACTTTTTTTTGCCAACATTGACCCTCCACGTCGTTCACGGAGGCTACAGGGACTTCCTCCAGAAAATATGGAAGAGAATACCCCTTTACCCCCTCATTCTATGGAGGAATCTCCTCAATAGAGCGAGGTTCACGACACTATAACCTCCTAAGAAGAAGTTCCCACTTCTTTAGAGAATTTTTTAATTGTTTCAGAGTCTCTGGAGGCTTTCCGCATTCTGGAAGGATATGAGAGACGTGTTCTCCAACTCAATTCAGCCGGTGAATTCGTCGTCATCAATCCTTCTGACATTCCGACTGGGTCTCATTCAAAACCTCTTGTCGATGACCCCTTTTGGACTGCAGACATTGTTCGAAGTCCATCGCGCATGGTGCAGGATCTTTATGGAACAGGAATAGGTGCCAACGTGCCTATCACCTACACCGTACCTTTAAACCATTTTACCAGTACTACCATTTTTTCAACTACACCGTTCATTGGTCTGAACACATCGTCCATTGGCCCAAGGTCCACTTTTTCTCTCCAGACAACCCATTCTACAATGGTCCCTCACGTGCTGACTATTCCCACCGGTAATGCGGTGGTTAGACAAGATGCAATTGGCACACCACTAACACCTAGACCTTCATCATTACTCCCTATTGGGTACAAAGAACTGAATTCTTCCGCTATCACTACTACCCAAGTTATGCATGGAATTTTTATACTTATACAACAACCCGGAGGGACCGGTCTTGGTGGCTTTAATCCGTTAAGAAGCACCGGTCAGTCGTTTACGTCTGGTTCCCAAATTCTAGGAACTCCACCTCAAGCTGGGGGGCATCCTCCCACCAGAGGACAACTTCCATTTGGAAGGAACCCTCATGCTGGGGGGCAACCTCAATCTGGAGCCTACCATCAACCGTATGGACAAAATGTGTCTTCCACACCCAATCCGTGGAATATTCCTTTTCCAGGAAACCCACAGTTCTCGGGGGGACACAATCCTCAAGCTCCACAACAATCTCTTCCTCCTCAAGGGACTCATCTATATCCTCCTTATGGAAAAATGCCAAATCTGTCTTATAATCCTCAAAACCCATCTGGTTATCCTCCGCTCGCACATGTTTCTCGAACCCCCTCAAATCTTGTGTACCCTGGTCAACACCAACCTTATACAAGAGGATCCACTGGTTACAATTATCCACCTAACCCAGTGTATGGTCCTACTGGTGTTCCTATGCCACACCAGTATTACCCGCAGGTTAACCGACAACTACCTTTCCTAGCGACTCTAGACCTCCCAGACTTGTCTCAGTTAACGAATGATCTTATTTTTCATTCTCCGGTTTGGCCAGCTATTCCAGCTAAACTTTCTTCTGATATTCCAAAATTTGACGGAAATTCCAGAGAAGACCCAAACAACCATGTGATGACTTTCCATTTGTGGTGTTCATCCAACTCTCTCATGGACGATTCTATACATTTGTGTCTTTTTCAACGAACGCTTACGGGTTCTGCAGCAAAGTGGTATATTGAACTACCACGTTCTTCTTTTCATGATTTCAACTCCCTTTCCGTGTCCTTCCTCACACACTTCCAACTATCCATTCGATACCAGATGGGTACCGAACTATCGACCTCCCTTCGTCAGACAACCTCCGTACATATCTCTGATCATATTCATGAATGGAGACGATGACGAAGTTTAATTAAAGCGGTCATTCCTAACCAATTATTAGCGGAATGGTTCACCAAATCGTTGTTACCCCAGATCGCTCGTGATGTTGCTATGGGTGGTGTAGTCACCGAGGAAGAAGCTATTGCTCGAGCTCAGTACTTAGATTTGGTTTATTCACAATCTAGTACTCTATACAAGTTGATACCAAATGCTACCCATGCCACTAATGATCCATCCAAACCATCGTCCACCTCACATGCGGATGGAGTTATTGGCTCCGTCAAAACCCAATCTACTTCCCAGTCGACTGGAACAACCCAACGGTCTGCTTCGGCGTCCGCTCCCAGTTCGACTGCACCCTCTTCTACTTCCCCTCAAACTCAGTTCTCTGAGGTGAATACAGTCCATTCGACCCCTTCACAACAATCTGGAGGCAAGAAGAAAGAAAGAAATAAACCAAAGAAAAACAACAACAATGAACAACCAAAAAATCAACCTCAAAACCCGGCTGCCGGAAAACAACCACAATGGAAATTGAAATTCCCATGTCTCATTTGTGGCAATGATCACTACACTCGAGACTGTCCACATCACGATGAAGTGGCCAAGATTTTTGAGGGAAATTCACAACCCGCGGTTCTTACCCAACCGTTTCCATAGCAACAATCTTTGGTTGCTCAAACCCCCACTCCAGGGGGTAGTTCCAACCAATCCCATGATGAGGCCTCGACCAGTGCCCACATTTACATGTTTAACGGGATTAACCTGACCACTCACACTACGACATATGACACACTGATTAAACCTGATAAGTCGAAGCCCACTAACGTTTCCTTACCAGACCCATTACCATCTTCCATTAGTCCTCTGTTTGCTAGCCCTCCATCCGAGCCACTTCAGATTGAGAAACCTTCATTTGACTCCATCTTACGCTCTCCTAAGAGCACTATCTAGAAATCTACCTTTAATCCTAGTTCACAGGCTGCCCAAAACTACAACATCGTTGAAGATTTGGCTCAAGAACCATGTGCTATGTCCACTTTGGAAGTTCTACAACACTGTAGAACGTAAAACGCTCTTGGCTGCCATCGACACTTTTGATCTTGATTCGTCTAATAACCTCACGTTTAATCTGGATGATCATCAACCTCGACTCTCCCACCATCTAGCTTTTCAGATCGATGTTGTTTTTCACAATCAACAAATCCACCGAACTATCTTGGATGAGGGAGCCTCTACTTGTGTCATGTCTTTGGCTTGTTCGAAAGGCTTGAAATCACCCGCCCTTAACAAATCCCCTATGATGTTACGTGCTTTCAATGGGTGAGGTTTTCATCCTCATGGACTTTTACAATCGTTAGCCATTCAATTGGGCGGAAAAACTGTTACTGTTGATGTCGAGGTGGTCGACGCCCCCCTTGATCACAACCTACTACTTGGAAGAAGTTGGTTCTACGCTATGACTGTCTTCACCTCGTTGGTGTTTTGATGTGTACAATTCCCCCATCAAGGCAAAATTGTCACTATCGATCAACTAGATTTTTGTACACCCGACGCTCGTGCCCCTATCACCAACAACATTCCTTTTTTGGGAGACCACCCAGTTACGTATGAAAGTGTTGGTGTTGGCTTGTTAAACAATTCTAGACTTATGGGTACTTTCCTTACACCACTTCCACCCACCACACATCATATTTCCACCGTCAATATGATTTCGACTATGGCTTATCAATCTTTGGAATCATCTGACCCTTGGATTGTACCTAGTCCTATGGAATTCGATGTCCTCAGTGACACCCTGCCACTTAGCCCAGTCGAGGCCCCATACGTGGATATTCAATCTGCCTCTCCCTCTCCGGACAACCCCCATCTATTGGCACCCGATGCCTACTCGATGTCGTCATGGTTGGATTCCCTATCGTCCGCAATCGATTACATTTCCCAACTTTTTCCTTCCTACAAATCTATAATGGAAATGCTTACTATTGACAACGTACCTTGGGATGATAACCATCATCGATCCTCTTTTCTTCTGCCTCTGGAAGAAATTCACCAAGACATACACTCTGTCTTCCCTCCTGATGTTACCAATTCTCCACAATCTTCCATCCTCACACCAGACACTCTTTATGAGGGGAATAAGGGTAATATCTCTACTACGATCGTTATTGATATTTCGATCAAAGAGGGCGTTGTGGAAAACATTCACCTTGGTGCTAATTGCACACCCGAAGAAGTGGTATCTTACACCGCTCTGTTTAAATAATTTCGAGATGTCTTCACTTGGAGCTACGAGGAAATGCCATGGATCGACCCTTCGATCATCGTTCATGAAATCAAGACTTACCCAAGTGTGAAACTTGTTCGACAGAAACTCCGCCCGGTTCATCCCAAGAAAATCGCGGCTATAAAGGTAGAAGTTGAGAAACTTTTAAAATCTGGCTTTATCTATCATGTCCCTTTGACAGAATGGGTCTCCAACCTTGTTCTGGTTGCCAAAAAACAGGGGACCATCCGTGTCTATGTTGACTATCGGTATCTCAATAAGGCTTGCCCAAAGGACAACTACCCTATTCCCTTCATCGACTAGATCATTGATAATTGTGTTGGGAGCATAATCTTCTCCTTCATGTATGGTTTTTCCAGGTATAACCAGATTGAAATTTTACCTGTTGATCAACATAAGACGACCTTTATCTGCCCATGCGGAACTTTCGCCTATCGAAAGCTACCTTTTGGTCTCAAAAATGTTGGTTCTACTTTCCAGTGGGCCATGTCGTATGCTTTCCATGATATCAATCATATTGCAGAACCTTGCCTCGATGACTTACCTACCCACTCATCCAATCGATCAGATCACGTTGATCACTTACGGGCTATTTTTCTTTGATGTCAGTTTTACCGTATCCACTTGAACCCACATAAGTGTATTTTTGTTGTTGAATCTGGCCGACTCCTCAGTTTTTTTGTCTCCAAAGATGGGATTCGGGTGGATCCCTTAAAGATTAAGGCTATTCTAGCCTTACCCCCACCTACTAGTTTGCCTCAACTCGAAAGTTTGCAAGGAAAAGAAAACTTTCTTCGTCGTTTCATTTGTAACTGTGATGAGATAACTAAAGGATTCATGCGATTGCTGCAGAAAAACACCCCTTTCATCTGGGATGACATCGCTCAACGATCGTTTGACACTCTCAAGCATGCCTTGACCCACGCACCTTTTTTGCACCCTCCAGAGTATACAAAGGACTACATCCTTTACTTATCTACCTCTACTTCCACTATTGCAATGGTGTTAGTTCAGGAGGACCCCAACGGTGAGGAACATGTGATCTATTACCTGAGCAAGAGCCTATCTGGACCCGCACTCCAATATTCACATGTAGAGAAACTGGCTCTAGCAGCTGTCATCGTTGTCCAAAGATTTCACCATTACATCCTACTATGCACCACCACTGTAATTGCGGACTCAAACCCCATGTACCATGTATTCACACGTCAAGTGATCGGGGGAAAATACTCTAAATGGATCGTCATCCTTAAGGAATTCAATCTTGAATTTGTGAACTCCAAAGCCAAAAAGTCCCTGGTGTTTACAAAGCTCATCTGCGATCTCCCCCGTGCTGATGAAGATATCGAACCGAGATATTTTCTCCCTGACGAAACTATTTTCCTCATCAGCACCTCTGATCCTTGGTATGGAGACATCCTCCTTTATCTCCAAACCCAACTCTTTTAGCCTAACACTTCCTGTGAAGACCGTCGATGTATTTGCCACCATTCTCGTCGTTACCTTATCGTCGACGACACCTTGTATCGTCGTGGTATTTATACTATCCTCCGACGATGTTTGATTCATGCAGAGGCTGAACGCGTTCAGAACGACTGTCACCTTGGAGCTTGTGGCGGTCACCTTTCTGGGATGGCCACAACCCAAAAAATTCTACGTGCCGGCTATTTTTGGCCCTCGATTTTCAAAGATTATGTTGAGGCAGTCAAAAAATGCCCACGCTGCCAAGTTTTTAACAACAAGGCATGCACCCACCCTACTACGCTGCACCCCATTATCTCCATCGACCCCTTCGCCAAGTGGGGTATTGATTTTATGCAATTTAAGCCTACCTCAGCTAGGGGGCATGGTTATATAATCGTCGTCATCGACTACTTTACCAAATGGGTTGAGGCTATGCCTACCTTTCTGAACGATGGTCGTACCACCGCTCTTTTTTTTTTAAGCACATCATAACTCATTTTGGTGTACCACGCGCCATTGTCACTGATCACGGTGCACACTTTAAGAACCATATGATGAGTGAATTTCATGCCAAGTTGGGTTTTCGCCATGAAAACTCATCCCCATACTATCCTCAGGCCAACAGACAAGTTGAAGCCATCAACAAGGTCCTCAAAACCATGATTCAACACATGGTAGGGGAAAATAAGACATCGTGGCATCTACAACTTCTCTCCTCTCTCTGGTCTTACCGTACTTCCGTGAAAAATGCAACTGGGTTCACTCCTTTCTAGTTAGTGAATGGCATCGAAGCCGTTTTACCAATCGAATGTGAGATTCCATCTCTGAAACTTAAAGTAGAACTCCTACCCCATACTTCTGTTGAAGAATAACGTTTCTTATATCTGACCAAACTGGATGAAACACGTCATGATGTCTCTCTCGTTAACCAGGCACATCAGAAACGGATAAAAAATAAATATGAAAAATCCGTCCATCCTCGGACTTTTGCAGAAGGAGACTTAGTCCTCGTCTATGAACAGGCTCATGACGAACTAGGGACAGGTAAGTTAGAACCTCTGTGGCATGGCCCTTACATTGTGAAACGTGTTCTACATAGAGGCGCCTACAAGTTAGTCGATTATGATGGAATCTCCCTGGGAGAACCCTGGAATGGGATTTACCTTAAAAAGTACTATGCCTAGATCACCTAGCATGTGTACTTTGTACATTATTGTATTTTAGTTTTGAGTGTCTGTTTCTTTCGTGTGATCAAGTCTTTACCTTTTCCACTCATAACTGTGCCTTTTGTTTTCATGCACAGATGACGTCTTCCTTTCCTATGTTTGTCGGGTTTGCGGATGGCACTAGTCGACACACCCAAAACATTGCTTCGACAACATGGGTCATTTACCAATTTGACGAGGTGGTGAGTTCAGGAGGTATTTGCTTAGGACCCGTGACTAATAACATGGTAGAATATCAAGCTGTCATCAAACTTTTGACCCAAGCTCCTCCCTAGGTATCTCTCATATCATTTTTAACCTACACTCCCAACTCATGGTCTATCAACTCAATCGAATCTACACTATTCGTAATCCTATCCTGCTACATCTCCACCTACAAGTTTGTCGTCTTGAACGAATGTTTGATTACATCGAATACATGCATATTCCAAGAGAAATCAACAATGTTTCAGATTCATTAGCTAATTACATCATGGATCGGTATCTTTCCCATAGATAAGGTTTCAAGAAGGAAAACAAATTGTACATCACATGTAAATTAAAACACATCACATTAAAGGCATCATCATGTACAAATTTTTGGCACTGTAAAAACTATGAATTGTATATATATACATAGCGTGACTGAATTTTTTTTTATTACATCAAAAAAGTATTTGGAAGAGCAAAATTTTGGGTCTTTA
>SNQJ01S0185185.1:0-18765 GCA_010110895.2 Picea sitchensis | reverse complement strand
GGTGCTCCAAGGTGGTTGACGACAAGAAAGCCAGAATTTCCTTCCACTTGCGATGAATTTCTTCCTCCACTAGGAAACCCTCATGGAGACTCTCTGTGTTTTAAGGAAGGGGCTCTCATTGAACCTCCTTATACCAAGTCTGACCAGAAGAACCTGGATGCTCTGAGTTGCCGCCTGGTATTAGGGTTGAAGAGGTTTGTCCCCACCATTTTTGTCTCCCAAACCGACTATAGTAGGTCGACCCTCGTCGAGACTTGCCTCTCTCATGGGGCATGTATGAGTTTAGCACACAATGAGCATAATCAACAATGGTGCAAGCGAAAAGACCAAAATAGAACAACAAAAATGAACAACAGTGAACAACAACAAAATGCCCAATATAGAACTTCCCACCAGAAGAAAAGACCAGGAGAACGGAAAATTTGATGTCTCTTGTCGCCATTAGCGTATGAGTAATGGAAATTACCAATTTCGTACCAATGCCAAGGAGCTGAGCCTAGTTTTCCATTAAGTCCTAGCACACTAAACCTTGGTTCTCATGTAAACTAACCATCACAACTGGACAGGAGGAGGGTGGTGACAAGGGAATTTAACTACCGCAAGGAAATTTAACTGCCCTCATATGCGCCCAATCTAATGACACCCCATCCAAAGAGTTTTTCATTTATGTTAAGGATACCTCGGTCCTCCATTTCAGTAACATTTACTTGAGCTGACAAGCACTCTCCAAAATTCACATACATTATATCGTATTAAACAAAATTTAATGATATATAATGGAATACATCCTTTTTAGAATACCATTTAATGTTTGCAAAAGCTAAAAGGTTAGAGGTTTCAATCTCTAAATGAGTGCAAAACTTAGAAAGGAAACCTTACTTTATGCAAATTCCGTTTAACATATATAAAAATTACTTTATGTACGTATTTATCAAATGGTTGCAAAAGTTAGAATGAAAACCTTAATGTACGGAGAATTCACTTTAATACATATCAAAAAGTACTTGGTTGCAAGAGTTAGAAATGAAACCTTATATATAGATGCCATTGGATTACGTTCATATTGTTGGAATAATGTAGAAATTAGGATACTTAGTTAAGATTTATGTAACTAAGTTGTTCATGTTTAGGTTTGCATTAGTTTTAGATCCACAAAGATAGGGGTTTGTTATAGGCTTACCTAGCCTATTTATTTGTAATCAATTTATCAAAGTAATACAACAGATTATGTGAGCATAGACTCACGTGTGATGTGCCATTGTGGCCTCACTATTATTGAGATTAATTGATCTCTGTTTTATAATTTGGTATCAGAGCTTGAGGAGGAACGCCTCCATTGGTCTGCGAGATCACTGTCAAAGGATCTGTGTTCGGTGTCAGAGGACTACCTCATCACTGTAGTTGGATCATTGAAGGCTTGTTTTTTTGGGAGAGGAGCCGTGCCAAAATCCCGCACTCAAGCCGAGAACCCTGTAGAGCCCGCACGACGCTCAGGACGCTGCTAGAGGAGAGCGTGGATATTCGCCGAATGATTTGAAAATTGTTGTTTGCTGGAGGAGCATCGCGAGAGGCAGATCGCTGCTACGAATATTCCGAATGATGGAGAGAGACGTGAGAATAAGGGAGTTGGAGCTGTTGAGGACAATTGAGCAGCGCAAGCTGAGAGAGCTCTATACCTACTTCGAAATACCTTTCGCAATAGAAGCGCGGGTGGATCACTGTTCTTCTAAGGAGGCGGAACCACTCTGTTTATGATTGGCATTGTGGCTATTCAAGAGAGTCATGCACTGTTGACTCCAGCGAATGAGATGAAGAGCAACGTGTTCAAAGTGAAAGTGTTGACTCCAGGGAATGAGCTGATGAGCCGAGCCTTTTAATGGCGTGAGCTAGTGATTTAGAGGAAAACTTGTGATTTCTTGCTATTTGTCAGCGAAAACTGAATATTTCGAGTGTTTTTGGTTTCGTCGACTGGTACGTGAGGCTGCCATTGAAAAGAGTTGCGTGTGGTCACTGATTTCTGGTGGATGTGAGCGTCATTCTCTTCTCTTGTTGAAGCACAAACTGCAAATGCAGATCTAACTTAGGAATTATGATCTGTTCGTGGACAACTAGCTTTTGAACAGTCAAGGTGCTTTAGACTAGAGGTAAATGTTGCAGAACTATGGCAGAAAATGCAACAGATGGAAGCCTTACTGATCGGTTTTTGAATCTCTGGGCTCCTTGAATCGCATGAAATATCTGTAAGTCATTGCTTGTCTGCCATTGATGTTTTTTGAGGAATAAATTGTTGCCCGAGGATTCGAATTTGAATTTCTGCTGGATCGATGTTGCAAGTCATTCAGAATAAATAAGTTATCGGGTGAAATTCCAAACATCGGAATAGATAATTTATGGGGTGATTATTATCTATTTGATTTGATAGCTTGGACAACTAAGGTTGGTAAGTCTCATCTAGTTTAATTTTAACCAAAGATTAACATGAGCAAAGGAGCCCGCGTTGCCTGGTTGAAACCCGTGGGAAGCCGTGTGGACGATAGTCGAGGGCCGTGTTGTGATAGTTGTTGAGAAGAAAATTTGAGTCGATTATGAAGGTAGTGCACAGAAGAGGATCATTCCATTGTTGATCCCAGTGTAGGAGAGGGATTGTGTGTGCATCGAATTCCTTAAAGAAGAGCTTCCACTATGGAAGTGGAACTCTGTGCAGGTGAATGACAAGAGTGAAGTTGTCATGGGTCAGAAAAGGATAATTAAACAGCTCAAGAGAGAGATGAAACTCAAGTCGAGGAAGAATCAGCAAGAGGAAATATATTTTGCAGGTAAATATAAAGTGTCTTCAGCAGTAGCAAAGGAAGACATACCTGATGGAGACTAGGATCGGATTGCGGATCTAGAGTAGATTGATGAAGATGAAGAAATCAATGCAATAATGAAAAGGTTAATGCCAGTTTTACCATCATTTTCACGTAAACATTTTGATCTTTGGAAAACGAAAATGGAAGGTTTACTTGGCTTAGTAGATTTATGGGAATTTATTCAAAATAGTTATGAAGATCCTACTGAGAAGAGAAGAGATAAATTAACATTATATCTTGTTAGTTCAACATTGAATAATGACATCTTGTCTTCTCTGTTATATGAATTTGGTGAAATAGAGAATGCAAAAATGTTTTTGGATAATATAGAGATGAAGTTTAGTGTGAGGGGGAGCAAGATAGCTAAAGACGAAATTAATTACGTCATTGCTGTTGAAAATGGTGAGTGTATTGACAGTCTTATAACTGAAATAAAGACAGGAAATGATTGCATTGAAATCGTAATGATTGATGATGAAAGTGTGTATGTATCTAATTGTGATAATGAGAATGAAAACCTTGTGGGGGAAAATCTCTTTGAAGAAGAGACATATGAAGTCAGATTTGATGAAGACAATTCATCTAATGAATAGTGGTTAAAATTGATGCATGAGAAACATCTTATTGATGAATTGTTGTTTTGGTGAGAAGAATGGTCCACTTGCATACACAAATCAAGTGGAAGACAACTTTATTGTTGTAGAGAAGGAAGGGAAGGAAGATGAAGAGGAGACAAATAAGAAATCTCTCTTAGAAGAGCAAAATGAAAATAGCAAAAATTGTTTTGATATTCTAATGAATGCTTTTGAGTGTGCATGGTTTGCTAAGGAAGAATGTGATGTGAAACACTTAGGTGAAGTGCGAGATAAGTTTGATGAAGAATTAGAATTTATTGAGGAATGGATTCAAAAGCCATATTATGATAAATGAAAAGAAACATTAGATTGTGATGAGGATTGTATGGACACTGAAGAAGAAGAAGACTTCATTACAGATATAGAAATTGAGTCAGTTTTTATAAAGTGGAGTCCTGAAGAAATAAAGTACTACTATGAGATAATGTTGCAAGAGTCCGTTGAGCAGGACATTGCTAATTGTATCCAAATATGGGAGCAACATATTTATGTGGAGTTGGAAGCATTTGCAAACATTAAAGACAAATGTTCTCAGGACAAAGAAAATGTAGAAGTGTTGAGGACAAAGAACAATAATCAGAAGACAAATTCCAAAATGCCGAGGAACAAAGAAAAAAGGGCTATGAAGCAGAACAAAGTCAAGATGAAACATATATGGAGTAGCAAGCCAAGGAAGAAGCTCCATATACATTAAGAAAGGTCAAGATGAAATTGTTAATTTGTAATCTTAGCTGAGACTCAGACCAACAAACACATTATGTTATGCTCTGTTATGTTTGGTAGAAAATTAATTTCTCCATTAAGGGGGAGTGTTGGAATAATGTAGAAATTAGGATACTTAGTTAATATTTACGTAACTAAGTTGTTCATGTTTAGGTTTGCATTAGTTTTAGATCCACAAATATAGGGGTTTGTTATAGGCTTACCTAGCGTATTTATTTGTAAGCAATTTATTAAAGTAATACAACAAATTATGTGAGCGTAGACTCACGTGTGATGTGCCCTTGTGGCCTCACTGTTATTGAGATTAATTGATCTCTGTTTTATAATTCTGGATAGATTTGATGCCATGGAAAATTACAACGAAATTTCACTCATTTTGGATACATACGCCTTGGCTGAAAGAGATCCATGGAATACAATTCCACTGATTTTGCTACTTAAATTGACATTATCCAATGGTTATTGAGGAGATTGAAACAACAGTTATTTGCTCAATCTGAATTGTATCCCGCTGGGTCAACAAGGGATTCTGAGAACAACGTTAGAGATGGCGAACCAGCTTAAACGAGTTGCAATTCTCATCCTGGTTTTGCTTGTTAACAGCAACAAGCAACACTTGAATGAGAATTGCAGCACGTCTAAGCTGGATCGCAACGCCAGGATGCAAATTGCAACGCATCTAAGCTGGTTCGCCATATCTAATGTTGTTTTAAAATTCCCTTGTTTAGCCAGGAGGATACAATTCAGACTGAGAAAATAAATGCTTCTTCAATTTTCTCAATAACAGTGGTAGAATGTGAAGTTTAATACAAAAAAGTCTGGGATGGTATTCAATGGACTTCTTCAAATTTGCGTTGGTCTTCCAGCCCGGGCTTCTCCATCCAAATGGCACACCATGGAAGTCCTCGTCACGGCAAGGTCTTTCGATCTCCGTCGCAGAGTTAGTTTATGAACATGAACTTATTTTTGTTTTGAATTTATGAAGCATTTAGAAGAATCAAAAGCTATTGGAATCAAAATTCTAATCAACTTTAAAAAATAGCACAATGAGTTTGCAGCTGGTGAATGCCGAAAGACAGAATGAGGTAGAGAATGCGAAATGAAACACGCTGATAACTGAGCTAGATAATGAAACTCCAGGATAGTTAAAGAATCCCAAAAGTTAATCATTTAAACGTGGCAATCATATGATGTTACATTAATTTCTTTATATGATTAGGTAAATGTTAAAAAGTAAAAAGAAGTTAACAACAATAAATCTGACTCATTGATTTTGGAGGATGACTAAGAATATGCCAACATCTTCAATGCCTAACCATCAAATTAGAATTGAAGAATAAAATATCATTAATTGTGCCGATCTCCAATAGGTATTTGCCTTTCTGCATAATAAATAAATAAAAATATATGGTAATAAATTTAATTACGCTGAAGGGCATACACCTATTGACAATGGGCACATTTAATGATCTTTTAACGATAAATTTCAATCTTATGGTTATCAATTGAAGAATCTAGGATATTTTTAGTCGTCCTTCCAAATCAATGAACTAGATCTCATGTTCATAACTTTCGAGCCTTTTTCCAAATCAATGAACTAGATCTCATGTTCATAACTTTCTAGCATTTTTAAAAGCTTGAGTTAACCTGTTTACTTTTTAACATTTACTTAATATGATTAAAAATCAAATGACTAACAAATTTAATTGAAATTACAAATTTACTCCACTATTAACTTTTTATCATTTTATAGCACTATTACCTTTTTATAATATTAAATTTAAATTTGTATCAATCGTTAGCTGGGCAGGTTTGCTACAGCAGAGCATGCCTTTTCATATTCTTCAATTGGTGGCTGAGCACATTTGGTACAGCCAAATCGGTCGTTTTATATTCCTCAATCGGTGGTTGGGCACATTTGCTACAGCTGAGAGGCTGCGCAACCTTATGATAACGCTACGATCTTACTCTACATCTCCATATACCATCTTAATCTTTATCCCTCTGGCTGGGATCAGTCCAAGTCCTCCTCCCACACCTCTAAGCTCGGGCCATTTCTCTTGTGCATTATGTTTAGACTCGCATTGGCTATTCATGGTACTATCCTAACCCTGATATTTTCGACGCCATTTCATCTGGTCATTTTCAAAGTCCTACGAATCCAAATATATGGCTAGCAGCGATGAGAGCAAAACAAGTTGACGCAACATACAATTTTCCTGTTGTCGATCCAAAGCAAGAAACAACACTTGATCAGTTTAGGGTCTTGCACTTGGAAGAGTTTAGGGTTATTAACCATCACTGCAATACCGACGTGCATTATGAATCCTCTCCATTGAATATATATAAGAACCATGAAAATTACAGAGCCGAGAATACCAGTCTACAATCTTATATAGTGGGTGACTCTTATCAGCTGTATGGGATTCATGGTGGTAAGCGTTTCGACGTTCACCAATAGCCAGTTAGCGGCTGTGTTAGTTACGCCGATAGGCATATACCTATTGGAAATGGGCAAAATTAATGATCTTTTAATCTTAATGATCTTTTAACCCTAATCTGATGGATAAGCATTCAAGATGCGAGCATATTCTTAGTCGTCCTCCAAAATGAATGAACCAGATTTATTGCTCATAACTTCCGTGCATTTATAAAGACATCCGTTAACATGTTTACTTTTTTGCATTTACCTAATAATACTTAAAAATTTACTGTGCGCATGTATAATTGACACGTTGAGTGATTAATATGTATGAATGCAACGACCTCCACGCATAACAAAGAGCGGCGCCACGACCTCCACACATTACATAGAGCGGCATGCATCCATGCATGGGGAAGGGCGTTTAATGGACAGTTGCATGCACGTGCGACTTGAACCGCCACACAGTGACCCATACACGTTCTGTAAACGTTTGATAATTTAAGTTTTTTATGCTCCGTCGCGTTTGCGAATTGAAGTTTGTTTTTTGCATGAAGCGAAGGATTACAGCGAAAAGAAGGATCTATGCTCTCATCTCAAAGGTTTTTTCCATGCAGCGAAGGATTACAGCGAAAAGAAGGTTGAACCGCCACACAGCGACCCATACGCATTCTGTAAACGTTTGATAATTTAAGTTTTTTATGCTCAGTCGCGTTTGCGAATTGAAGTTTGTTTTTTGCATGCAGCGAAGGATTACAACGAAAAGAAGGATCTCTTCTCTCATCTCAAAGGTTTTTTGCATGCAGCGAAGGATTACAGCCTCATCTCTAAAGGTTTTTGCATGCAAATAAGGATTACAAGAAAAGAAGGATCTTTGCCTCGTGTTATGTCAGTACACGGCTATTTTGAGTTTCGCGGGTTATAATTGTGCTTTCAATTAACCATTTTGTGTGCTTTTCAATTAACGGTGGAATTGAATGCGAAACGTGATTGTGCATGTTGCTAATTGTGATTGTGCAGGTCAGGATTATCTTAGCATTTCATCTTTCTACTAGTGGGCGTTTCACCTTTCTGCGTGTGATACAAGTAAGAAGAACCTTTAACAATGAGTTGATTTGATTGCAGGCACCTGTTCGTCCCATTTACTTCACAGGAAAACATATGAATCGGATTTAGGAACAGGATGATGTGAAGATTTCACTCAAGATTGGTATATCCCTGCCCTGCCTTGCTTACATCCTTTAAGACGAATCATTGATCTGCAATTAATTATTTAAGCAGACTCAATTCTTCACAGGCAGATCGGGCCTTGTTGTTGGTTTTGATGGTTTCGTATCACAATGATGATAATGTGCAGCTGCTGGTGACGCTGGTGACAGATGAGCTCGAGAAGCGAACGATGGAATCAATCCAGTGCTGGTGTCAAGGGGAGTTGATGCCAACAAATTAGTTGTGTCCTGTTACTACAACGAAGGGTGAGCCACCATTAATATGTTGTCATTTCCGAACAACACCCTGTATTGGTTAATTTTATTAAATTTTATTATATTTAACCAGTCACAATGTATTGAGATGGAACGAGTAGAGGCCAAATTCCAATGGACCACAATAAATAATGCTGGAAACAATTTCGAGGAATTTTTGACTTTGTTGAATAGAATGTGATACATGAAAACCATGTTTGGCTCTCTTTTCAAACCTTCCTTCGGCACTAAGAAACCTAATTTTGTATTTCTCATCTAACAAGTGTAAGGTATAGACTGTGAACTCATGGTCATGTAATGTATTTTTTAAAAGATTTTCCTTATATTTTGCAATGTTATAGAAAATAATAATATTAATAACACATTTTTAATGGGGAAAATGATATTATTCATAAGCACTTTTCCTAAACCACATTTTTCCTGTGAGATTTGTGTTTACTCATATTTTCCTTAAAATATAATATATTAAAGACTCTAAAAATAGAATATATGTGCTATTAATAATTTTTAACCTTATCATCATTTGTTTCATGCATTAGGGTAGTTTTAAAATCAATAAATTAGCATCTGGGCAGGGTTAATGATTGTGTGAAAACCAATAGGGATTTATTACTACGAAGAAAAAAATCTTAAAATCAATAAATTTGCATCTCGGAAGGGTTAATGATTGTGTGAAAACCAATAGGGATTTATTATTACGAAGAAAAAATCAGAGAGCAAGGAAGTTATTTGTACCTGTTTTAAGGATCTAATAAAAAACAGGTAGTGACTTAAACCTTTATAATTCAAATTGTTAATTTATGTATTTGTTAGAAGATGGTTGTCCCTTCAGTTATCTATTCGCCTAAGTTATACTGTGTGTAAGGCATTTTTATCTTTTTCCCTTTTGAATGAATTTATTTGAATACTGATGCTATGATAAATGCTTATACGGTGGCTCTCGATGCATGTATGAGCTCGTCAGTACTGGTTGGGGTTTTTCCTTAAATGAATTTATTTGAACATTTTTTGATGATATGATAAATGCAGACACGATGGCTTTATATGCATGTCTGAGTTCCTCGTGGACCTGTTAATCAATAATAAAAATTCAACTAATACACAATAAAGGTCACAATGTTGGTTAATCGATAATAAAATTAACCAATGTTGTCATTGCCGAACAACACCCTCGTTGATCATTATTGTTGAATCAACAATAAAATTTAATAAAATTTTACTTTTATAATTATTTTTTTATTTTTATAATTTTGAATTTTACTATGTTTTTATTTTTATAATTCTTATTCATTAATCAATAATAAAATTTATAATATATTCTTTTAATCGCTATATTCTTAATTGTTTGATTTAAATTTAAAATATTTTACAAAAATCTTTAAGAAATCATCCTTTCATTCAATTTTGAATGTTAAATTATAAAGAATCATTATAATCAGGAACTTTATTTTATAATTATGTTTTTATTTTATAATTTTTATTGGTTAATCAATAATAAAACAATATATTCTTAAAATTATTTGATTTTAAATTTAAAATATTTATAAAAAGTTCTACTACAAAATCCTCGTAAGGAATCCTTGCATTATATTTTGAATGTTACGTTATAAAGATTCCTTATAATTGAGGTATGTTAAGTTATAAAGAGTTTTGTAGAGTTTTAGATATTGTTTTAAATTTTAATTTATGTCTTTCTTTTTTATATTGATAAACTAATTTTCTTACAAAAATGTTTTTTTTTTTTTTAGTGATAACCTTTAAATATTATTAAAATAATACATTATTTATCATTTAAAAAAAATACATGCTATAATTTAATGAACATACAATGCATACATAACCATATTGTCACAATAAATGGGATGAACATAACTATGGTTGACCTTGGTTGACCATGACCATGGTTGGTTGTGGTTGACCATAGTTGACAATAGTTAACCATGTTTGATAGTTGTTGTCCATAGATGACCATGTCTATCCATAACCATATTGTCGCGAATGTGACAAACATTAGTTCATCGTTACAATGTGATGCACATAACCATATATACAATGTTTTTAGTTCATTGGTTATAACAATGTGATGAACCTAGCCCTCTCATTGCGCAATATGCCAAACATTTTCAAACGTCACAATGTGATTAACATATCACATTGTGACAATGTGATGTGCATAACCCATTGTCACAATGTCACAAACGTAACCCTACATTAGCAAATGAAATGAACATTTGCTAACGCCGCGAATGTGATGAACATAAACCACTTTGATATGTGACATTCATGCTTATAGCCCACATGTTACAAAACTCTTTCCTTGTGATATACATGGATATTCTCATCACAATAATGTGACAAACATTTCCAAACATCGCAATCTAACAAGAATAACCCCTTCTTTCTATGTGATGCATAGAACCTAATGTCTAATGTGACAGTACCAATTAATGTAATGTGACATAGTAACGCTTAATCAATAATAAAATTAACCAATACAATAATAAAGGTCACATTGTTATATAATCATCAATAAAATTAACCAATGTTACCACTGTCGAACAACACCCTGGTTGATCATTATTGATTAATCAATAATAAAATTTAATAAAATTTTACTCTTATAATTATTTTTTTTATTTTTATAATTTTTGAATTTTACTATGTTTTTATTTCTTTTATAATTTTTTATTCATTAATCAATAATAAAATTTTAATATATTCTTTGTGTTTGTACCATTTTATCAATATAAAAGAAAGACATAAATTAAAACTTAAAACTTAATATCTAAACTCTACAAAACTCTTTATAACTTAACATACCTCAATTATAAGGAATCTTTATAAGGTAACATTCAAAATCTAATGCAAAGATTCATAATTTAGCATTCACTTTGAAATTAAATTATAAAGAACTTTATAATTGTGAACTTTATTTTATAATTATGCTTTTTATTTTTATAATTCTTTATTGCTAATCAATAATAAAATTTAATATATCTAAAATTATTTGATTTAAATTAAAATATTTATAAAGTCTTACTCACAAAATCCTGGTAACGAATCCTTGCATTAGATTTTGAATGTTACCTTATAAAGATTCCTTATAATTGAGGTATGTTAAGTTATAAAGAGTTTTGTAGAGTTTTAGATATTAAGTCTTTTAAGTTTTAATTTATGTCTTTCTTTTTTATATTGATAAAATAATTTTCTTACAAAAATAATTTTTAGTGATAACCTCTTTAAATATTATTAAAATAATACATTATTTATCATTTAAAATTACATGTTATATTTTGCCTTTTTATAAATAATTGGAAATTGATATTCATTAAAGGTTAAGTTGAAATTATAATGATAAATTATTGTTTGAAAAACCTAAATTTATTATGATTTTTTTTTTTTTTTTTTTTTTTTTTTTTTTTTTTTTTTTTAATTTATAATTTATTTAAAAATATTGATATTAACTAAAAAACTGTTATATTTTAATTGTATTTTAGTAATAGTAATATGAAAGAAGTTTAGTTTATAAGCATTTGGAAATTGATTTTTGTCATATTGAAATTTAAGTATAATGAAGTGTAAAAAATAATTAATAGATTCAAAGCTTATTTGGATATTGAGAACAATTGTAAACTAGAAATTTTGTATTTTCTAAAAAAGAATAATTTGAAGCATGCGTTTCCCCACCTACCATGACATTTAGTGTTTAGTATTTATGAAGAATTATTATGGAAAATCAAAAAATTTAGAAGCTACTTGCAATAATAGCCCTGAAATTAGGTGCAATACATTTATCCCACCTTAGTAAAAGTTGGAATTCTTCCAATTGAAAGTATAAATTTGAGCTCATCATGATTTTCTATCAATGTTTCATAACAAGTATAAATTATTAACCATTTTCTATCAATGTCGCTAGGAACAAGCATAAATCAAGTATATTTGTTATAAATGTCCTTAGAACAAGTATAATTTATCATCTACAAAGTTCAAGATGATTTCATATCAATGTCATGAACACAACTTGTCCCAAGAACATAGCCTTGTCATTGCATGATGAACATAAATTTATCAAGCCACAATGTGATGTAAACATCACATTGTGATGAAATACAAATGCTGTCAGTCGCTTGGAGAAGAACATAACCATATTGTCGCAAATTGATGAACATAGCCTTATACTATTAGAACATACAATGTGACAAAGATAACCATATTGTCGCTACAATGTGATGAACATAACTATGGTTGACCTTGGTTGACCATGACCATGGTTATTGTGGTTGACCATAGTTGACAATAGTTAACCATGTTTATAGTTGTTGTCCATAGATGACCATGTCTATCCATAACCATATTGGTCGCAATGTGACAAACATTAGTTCATCGTCACAATGTGATGCACATAACCATATATACAATGTTTTTAGTTCATTGGTTATACCAATGTGATGAACCTAGCCCCCACTAATATGCCAAACATTTTCAAACGTCACAACATATCAAATATATCCCTTCTCTCACAATGTGATGAATAAAACCCATTGTCACAATGTGACAAACGTAACCATACATTGCACCTGTTTTAGCCTTGCCACTGCAATGTGATGAACATAAACCACTTTGATATGTGACATTCATGCTTATAGCTCATTATGTTACAAAACTCTTCCTTTGTGATATACATGGATACCTGACACAATGTGACAAACATTTCCAAACATCACACTAACAAGAATAACCCCTTGTTTCTATGTGATGCATAGAACCCAATGTCTAATGACATAGTAACGCTTCTTAACAATGTAAATGTGATGCTTCAATGTGACAAACATTTCCAAATGTCGCAAATGTGATGAACATAACCCCTGTCGCAATGTGATTCCATATAACCTAATGTGACAGTATAGTCCAACATTGCAATAACATACATTGTCCACACATGCCCTACAATAAGTTATACATTACCTGCTTTAATACTTCAAAATTTATACCACATTAAGTTTCAAATTACATACATTTAATGCTTGTATTTTATTTAATACACACTTGAGTATATCATTGATGCATTATTTAATTAATACATCAATACTTTTAGTACATTAATGTATTATTACATCAATATATTAATACATTATTAATATTTTTTTTTAATCATTTGTCTCAGAACATCAAAATGTCACTTTGTGACTTAACATCAAACATCATCAAACGTCAGCTTGTGATCTAACATTTCTCAATGTCAGAATGTCATGACCATTTCCCAATGTCGCATCATGATGAATGTTTCCCCATCACACAATGTGACGAACATTTCCCTCTTCTTATCAATGTCCTTAGGAAAATATAAACCATTGTTCAAAAGTAAAACATGATTTCATACATCCCATTGTGACCAACATTTCCAAACGTAAGTAACTCTCATGAACATTCCTTCCAAATGTCACATGTGATGAACTTTTCAAATCACGCAATGTGACAAAAATATTAAATACATTAATGTATTAAAATATATTAATGTATTAATACATTAATACATTAATGTATTAATATATTAACACATTAATGTATTAAATACATTATCAGAGCATTAATAGATTAATGCATTTAATACATTATTAATATATTTAATACATTAATGTATTTAATATATTATCGTATTTAATACATTAATATATCTATTTACTACTACATTAATGTATTATGTATTTAATGTATTAATGCATTGATACATTAATGTGCATTTAATACATTAATGTGATTAATGTATTAATGATTAATATATTAATGTATTTAATGTTTTGACCTATTAATACATTAATGTATTAATGTATTTATGTATTAATACATTAATACATTATTAATATATTAATATATGAATACATTAATACATTATTAATATATTAAATATATTAATACATTAATGATTAAATGCATTAATACATCAATGTACAATGTACTAATGTATTAATGTATCTATTTTTAAAACCTCGCAATGTGACAAAAAATATTAAATACATTAATCTATTAAATACATTAATACATTAATGTATTAATATATTAACACATTAATGGGATAAATACATTAATGTATTTAATAGATTAATGTATTTAATACATTATTAATATATTTAATACATTAATGTATTTACCATTAATATATCTATTTAATATATTAATGTATTGGTGTATTTAATGTATTAATGCATTGATACATTAAATGTATTTAATAGATTAATGTATTTATTGTATTAATGCATTAATATATTAATGCATTTAATGTTTTAATGTAATAATACATTAATGTATTTATGTATTTATGTATTAATACATCATTAACGTATTAAATGCATTAATACATTGAAATGCATTAATGTATTAATGCATTAATACATTAAATACATTAATATATTAAATACATTAATAATGTATTAATGCATTTAATACATTATTATATGATTAATACACACATTTAATACATTAATAATGTATTAAATACATTAATGTATTAATGAATTTAATTTATTTAATACATCAATGTATTATTAAATACATTAAGATTAATGTATTAATTAATTATCAGACACATTTAATGCATTAATGTATTATTAATGTATTAATTAATTACATTAATATACCACATTAATGTATTATACATTAAGTTATTATGATATATTATATTAATGTAATAATTAAATAATACATTAATCATATATTAACGATAGTTTCCAAAGTATGTCGGTCACATCCAGCAACAACCACTTTATAAAAGTGGTTGATATAGACAGCCTCATTTTCTACCCTTTAAAATTAATGACCCCATCTACATATATCAACCACTTTTATAAAGTGGTTGTTGCTAGTTCTATACATTACTCATCATTTTTGTTATTATATTCATTTAATGTGTTGAGATAAGAATTTTGCATCATAAAAAATTAGATGTTATCTATACTTACAATGTTGAGGACTTTGGAATATTGATCTGCAATTAATTGCAAACAGGGATCAGAAGGCGGTAAATGGTAGCAGTAAAACATTACCGTGAAAGAAAAAATCAAATTGATGTTACATACTAGAATGTGCATGAACAAACTCCCCTTAAGGTTTTTCTTCAACACTATGAGCAAACTATTGCTATTCTCATAATTATTTTGATTCTGACTCGTTGCTAATTCGTCTAATGACTGAAAATTTTCAGAATAGCGTTTATAAACTGAGGATCGAGAATATTCCTTCAGCTATCAAAAGAGATATATATGTTGCGCAAAATATCCTTCCCAAACGACAGAATCTTGGGGGACCTGATGCTCAATATCACTGTAAAAGAAAATAAATAAGACAGAATGAGGGTACTATTAGCACAACCCCTAACTGGCTGCTGGTGAATGTCGAAACCCTTACTGTCATGAATCTCATACAGCTAATCAGAGTCACCCAAAAAAAAAAAAAAAAAAATAAGACAGAATGAGGGTACTACTAGCACAAACTGCTAACTGGCTGCTGGTGAATGTCTAAACCCTTACTGTCATGAATCCCATACAGCTAATCAAAGACACCCAATATGTATATAAGATTGTAGATTGGTATTCTCGGTTCTGTAATTTTCATGGTTCTTATATATATTCAATGGAGAGGATTCATAATGCACCATAGCCGATGCGGGTCTAAACGTAATGCGCGGGAGCAATGGCCTGAGGTTGGAGGTGTGGGAGGAGGACTTGGACTGATCCGAACCAGAGGGATGAAGATTAAGATGGGCTCTGGAGCCGTAGAGTAAGATTTCAGCGTTATCATAAGGCTGTGCGGCCTCTCGGCTGTAGCAAACGTGCCCAGCCACCGATTGAAGAATATGAAACGACCTGTTCGACTGTAGCAAAATATGAAATGGCCTGCTTTGTTGTAGCAAACCTGTCCAGCTAACCACTAAAGAATATGAAATTATTGATTGTAATTATGGTTGTTATAAGTAAACAACACAAATGTAAATGTAATACTCATAAAAATGATAAAAAGTTAATAGGAGTAAATTTGTAATTCTAAATTAAGTTTGTTAATCATTTGAATTTGGCAATTAAATGGTCACACAGTGATTTTTAATCATATTAAGTAAATGCTGAAAGGTTAAAAGGTAAACAGGTTAACCAGCTTTAAAATGCTAGAAAGTTATGAACATGACATCTGGTTCATTGATTTGGAAGAACGGCAAAGAATATGCTAGCATCTTCAATTGATAACCATAAAATTGAAATTTATCGTTAAAAGATCATTAAACGTGCCTACTATAAATATGATGGTTATATTCATTTGGATGGTAATTTATTCTGAGAAATGATTTTGATCTTTAGACTGAGAAGATAATTGGATTCTTGGGTTCAGCTAGCTTGCTCTTTTGCTTACGTACTATGGCTAAACCATAAATAATAAATGCAGAGAGTGTGCATTTATCTTCATACCAGTGTTTTGTTTAATTGCAGATACCCAGTTTTGGAAATCCTGCGATTACTTCAGGTTTTTCCGTGGCATCTTTACATTGCTTCATATTTTCTAACATCGAAAACACAGGAAAGAAACACCGAGATAGCTGCCACACAGCTTAGTTTCTGCTTTCCATCTATTTAACTATTACTGATCATATTTATTCAAATAATTGTTTTATAAAAGATATATTTAATTGTGAAGAAAAAAATATTAAACGGAAAGAAGCAAATATATTTTACACAGTAAAGTATTAAAGAAATTGTACAATAAACTGAATAATTCAACATTGTACAGTATTAAATCACATTAATTTAAATTCTTCTTAATTTATGTATTTAATTAAGAATAGTTATGTTTAACCCAATAATTAATTTCATAACAAAATATTTATTGAATCCAGCCAAGTAAGATGTATTTTATAGTCCAGTATTTAATTATTTCTTAAATCCCTCATCTTATTTAATATATCTAATTAAAATATATGAATAGGCCTTAATAGGGACAAATACGTATAAAAGTTTTTAATAAAAATTTTGTTAAACAATAGGCTCAACTTGTTTGAATAGATTCAATGATAAAACAAAGAGTAATCTTGTTTTATAAATATTTTATTTTTTAAATGCCTGCAACGGTGACGGTAACGCCAAATCCAGCCAGGCATTCACGTTTCATATATATTACTAAACAAGGCCACGTGGTTCTAAGTCAATAGCTGTGGGGGATTTCCATGATGGAATGGATGTCTCTTATACTTTAGAGTGATTGAATTATTACATTACGGTGGCAAGTTGAATTATCCATGATTCATACCGCATAAATTTCTTTCCGTTAGGTATCTATGTTTTTTCGGCAATGTCAATCTTAATTTTTTTTACTAATGTCAGCAATGTCAATGAATGTTTTTATCTGTAGCTTCTCGAGCTAATGTCTGTTCACAAGGGAGAGAGATAGTACATTTTAAACACTATATCTTTATCATTGCTTCTTTCAATCGATTTTTTTATGATTGTTTAGTTTTAGTTTATTAGATAATGGCTGTTCATACGGGAGAGATAGTTTATTGTTTGTAATGTATGTTGCTAATATATAAATTCCACGGCCGATTATGATGAATAATGTAAGAATATTTATTTATATGCAAGAGTTTGTAGAAGTCAAAGCTGGCAACCAGCGTGAAATGCTAAAGTCTTTTTGTAAAAAAGGAGATAATGAATGTAGTACATAGTGATAATGATAATGCTTTGTTGATTCGGCTTCTGTTGAGTACACTTTCTTTTAAGTTGGTAGCTGATTTTTTATTGAGTTTTGTTTTTAAAATAATTTATTTATTAAGAAATTTATAATTCCATCATCATCCACCATTATAATGGAATTAGGAGTTTATATAAAATATAAAATAATGGAATGTTATTCAAACATGTAAAATAATGGAATTTTATTCATACAAGTTTACATTATATTTAAAGAAAACAAGCTCAAAAGTTTATATTTAAAGAAAACAAGCTCAAAAGTTGAGAAAACCATAGGAAGCTTAATGAAAAATTATAATTGTTCACTTCTTTAGAAAAAAAAAAAAAGAAACATAGGAAGATTAAAGAAAAATTCTAATTCTTAGCTTCTTAAACCAATTTTGCAAGCACGTCCCAAGGTACTCCTTGCAAAAAAAAATGGCCACACAGGATGCATATGACATTCCTCTCAAGACACTTTTAAGTTAAGAAAAAAACACAATCATTTCAAAAATAGTTTATTGTTTTATTTCACTGTTTCATAAAGTCTCCTTTTATAAGTCTTGTTATGAATTCCTTCCATGACCAAATTGTTACCCAAAATAGGGCGTATTTGGACAAAATATGAACGACGAAGAAATACGACTATGATTCAATCAGATTTTGGTAACCACTTCTCTAGGAATTCAGGCAGATCCTCCTCGTTGCTCCATTATCATAGACGGACCACCCCTCCTAACAGGTGCAGATGCCCATTCCTCTCCTAACATTGCTTGAAAGTGTTTCCTCTACCTACAATCCAAGTCTATATACTTCGCCAAAGAGCCAAGACAACTATCACTTCAGTCTTAGCATAATCTTGCTACATAATCCTAGTACATGATAAAAGAGTAACGATGGAACCTCTACGACTTATGGCCATAGGACACCATCAATGCAGAG
>SNQJ01S0185183.1:0-18766 GCA_010110895.2 Picea sitchensis | reverse complement strand
AGAATATGTCAAGTATAACTACTATGAATTGAAAATATATTCCTTTTTGGATATCACTCCTGAGAGAGAGAGATGTCTTTGGAGATATAAGGAAACAAATACTTTAAGAACCATTCCAAAAGGAAATCAGGAGGAATGTGATCCTTTATCGTCCTCTTACTTCTCCATCATTATTGAATGTGGTTATAGATACAAGTAGCATTGTCTTTCCTAAAAGTAGAAAAGATATCAGAGACAACATCATATCAAAAAAGAATTTGGAAATGGTTAAGTAAAACTATTTCTGAATCATGAAAATTGTGAAAGGACAATCCTTGTAGTTCTATGTACCATTTTAAGACAACCCTAGTAAGGGTTCATTAAAATAGTATTAACTTGATGGAATCATCCATCAGTGAGTTTGATTAACACCATAAGTGGAAATTTGTCATATGATCACCCAGATATTCACCCACTTTCCTTTCAAACTTCAGAATGTTTGAGGGGAGTTTGGTTAGGACCATAGGCAAATTAGGGTTGTGACACATTGGATATTTCATGAGTTTAGTCAAATATGGAAATTCTAATGTTTCTAGAAAAGGGATTCATGATTGTGACGTGGAATTCCAACTTCTAGGGTTGAAATCCATGGACTGGTTGGAACCAGAAAATGAATAACATGTATTGTTATTGGCACTAGGTTGCTAGGAAGAGCTTGAAGGCTAGACATGGTTCTAATAGAAACCATGATTTCATTGACCATAAGGATAATAACCTACAATTATCAGGTTTCCAAAATTTTAGAAAGGGCTTCCCCCTTTCAACATCCCTTGTGAAGAAAAATATCCTTGCATGGGATTCCATGAAATTTGGAAAGGGTTTCCCCCTGTCAGCATCCTGGAAGAAGGGAAAAAAATACTCCCTAGATTACCAAATAACAAAAAATGATTTGAGCCTACAAGCATACCATAATATTGAAAAATGCCTCCCACTTGGTTACCCCAACCCACAAAAGGATTATCCCCAAAAAATTCCCAAAAGATGGAAAACATCCAATTCCTAGAATGGGGTTTGATGGAGGGATATGTCATGTTAATAGCAAACCAACAAGTCTAGGTTTTTAGGGCCTTGATAGTAGGGTGGATACTTAACTCTTCAAGTCCACATGAACAAGATTATAGAATAATAGAGAGTGTAAAATCCAGTAGTAACAATTGATGTTAGTTGGGAAATATTCTCTCACACAGAAGTCAAACACGAGGTCAAGCGACGCGATTGGTTGAGATTTCCCCTCTTTCGTTCACCTAGTCGGACTATCGCAAGTTTGGGGATTTGAAGAGTGGCAGATCCTCAGGATGGCACCACTTCTTCTTAGTTTTGGGTTATGGATTTGTGTCTTACTTTCCCATGCCCATTTGCTAGTCTTGATTGTCAATTGTACCCCCCCCCGATTTTTCATTGTGAATTGGTAAACATAGTAACCTCTCCTAGGATTCCACATAGGTGATTGCAAGGGGGATGGAATTAATTTTGCAAGGAAGGTTCCTTGTGGTACCTATGATAGACTTTCAATATCCACCTCAACAAACTGGGAGGGTATTTTCTTGCAAGATCTTACTTGCACCTTGGGGGATTATTGCATGAAGGTTGTCATAATTGTTGCTCATTTCTTTGTTGATGACCTCATATCCCATGTTCAGAAAATACTTACTTCCTTTCTCTTTGTCATAAGGGAATTTTTTTCTTTCTCTTATTTTGTAGGGAATTTGGTAGTGTGTGTTCTTTGATGTTTAGCATACCCTAGGTTGAATCCATACCCATGTAAATAGTTCATGAGGCTACCAACCAAGGGACTCCCTTTTACAGGGAACCTTATGCTTTTCCTTGTTTTGGAAATGTTGTTCCTCCCTAAATTTCTACATCGACTCTTCTTGGTTTCACTGTGGGGTTACCAATATGGTTGTTTTCCACTCCCATGATATTGAATATCCCTACTGCTTCCCAAGCAAGCTCTCTACCTCAAGAACATCAACCTCCTGTTGACCCTTTTCCTTATTCACCCATTTCATATTCTTCCCTTTCTTCTTGCTTGCCTGGTGAAAGCCTTACTGCTAGTAACCATGAGGCTAAGAAGAAGAAGAAAAGGAAGAATAAGAAGAAGCAAAATAAGCAAGGGGGAAATCAACCTGCCACTGTCGTGAGTGTTGATAATGTATAAAATCCTACCAAGATAGATCACAAGACCAAATTCCTTTGTAGGATTGGTAATTGTGACCACCTTCTTAACCATTTCCCTAGTATTACCAAGGTCTTATAAGTGTGGTCCATGGGTTCTCAACAACCCCTGTCGCCAGCCGCTACAAGTCGTGTTGGTGAAAACCCATCAACTAGTGATCATAAGGTTGGGGAAAAGAGGATAAAGTCAGGATTCCTTTATGTTTATGCGGGTAAATTCACTTCACTTACATTTTCCCTTGCATGGATGAAGCTTCAAAATTGTTGAAAGACATTGTTGTTTCTCAAAAACAACCTCTAGCTTCTTCCCATGAGTGATATCCCAACCAATCGTTGGCTGATGAAGTGGTTGATCCAATTCAATCCATGGTCGATCCCACTCTTCCCTTGGAGAGTGAAGTGGATACCACTCAGGTTTTTCTTGTCACTTTATATTCCTTCAGACAAGGGGGGATTTCACCCGTTTCAATGGAACCCCCTCCAAGTACCGAGGTCATTTCCTTTGATTGGAATAGGTTGGAGAAGCCTCGCCTTCCTTCCTGCATGCACTTCCAAATCAATGTGCAGGTTTGTGATATGATCATACATCGCATTATTGTAGATGAAGGTGCTTTTATTAGAATTTTAGCCTCAACCGCTTGGAAAAATATGGTTTCTCCTTGGCTTGTGCTGGTTACCCATCATTTATTGGATTTTAATAGATGATATAGTGAACCTTTAGGGATCCTTCCTCGGCTACCCATCACCTTCAGAGGGAAAATTGTCTAAATAGATTTTATGGTAGTCCAAGGTCCCTTGGAATTTAATTTACTCCTTGGGAAGGATTATGTCTATGCTATGAAAGTTGTTGTGTCCACACTCTTTTGAGTGATGCATTTCCATCATAATGGAAACATTGTGACCATTGACCAAATTTCATTCATTCGTCTTGATTTGAATTCCGACCATCCATATTCCTTATATGAAAGTGATATCCCTCTTGCCACATGTTAATTAAGTGGTATCATGTCCCATGAATTCAACCACTAATGAGAAGGATCCTCTCATTGTATGCTCGACTTCTTTAGACTCATATCTGGTAGTTGACATGGTGAAATATTCAATGGGGTGTTTGGAGCTTGATCTTTCCCCCGTTACCCATATTGAGTCTCTTGACATACATTCTTTCTAGAGCATTGTCCTTTCGTCCGATGAAGGCCTCTTGGAAGACATGGTCAAGGTTCATGAGCATAGTTCTCCTTCTATGTCAAGCTCATTAAAAATTGAAATAGATAACCATGAGCATAGTTCATTGTCTGTTTCAATCTCATTAAAAAATGAAGAAGACCCCCCTCCAATTGAGTCAATTCTTCCACTAGATCTAGTGCTTAAACCTTCATTTTCTCTTCATGTGTTAGTTGATCCTCTTTCTTCCTCCCTCTCTGGTGAACCTATTCCTATTAATAGCTAGGAGTCTAATCAGGTGCATAAGAAGAGTCTGTGGATGAAAAACAACTTGGGGGACATGTATCCATCCCCTAGACATCATGATGGAGTTAAGCCACTAGCTTCTGTCGATCATGTTGGAGGGAAAGTAACAACCTCTGGACATCATGTTGGGAAAAAACCTACCAATGGATATCACTCAAAGTACCTCTGGACATCACATTGGGAAGAAACCCATCAATGGGTATCATTTTGAGCATAGTTCATTTTAAGTATCAATATCATTAAAAAATGAAGCAAACCTCGAGCACCGTTTCATTCTCTATTTAAAGCTCGTTAAAAAATGAAGCAGAAACTCCGAGCATGGTTCATTTTCGGTTTCAATCTCTTTAAAATATAAAACCAACCCCAAGCATAGTTTTATTCTTTGTTTCAAGCTCATTAAAAAATGAACTAGACACTTTGTGCATAGTTCATTATCTGTTTCAAGGTCGTTAAAAAATGAAGTAGACGTCTTCTTTTCTGCTTAATGGTTGTGTTTTCTACTGCTTCATTGCCATTTTCCATCTCACTTTATTATGGCCATTGCAATTATTCTTAACGCTGGCCATTCGGATCACGTTGCTCCCATTTTTTAATTACCCTCTAGAGAGACATGTTGTTGTGAGTGGTCCTTGCTTTCCATGCCTACTTGCGATGCCCTATCACATTCATTTCTTAGGATTTTTTCTTCCCATTGGAACTTATTTGAATGCCACTCATTCTCTCTAGACGATCTTAGTCTTTGTTCTTTCTCATGCTCGTAAATAGATGAGAATAAGTTACTGAATACACTTTTATCAAATTTTCAGGATCGTAAAAGCTATATGAAAAATGAACTCTTTGGAGTCTCCTTTAAGCTCTTTTCAGACTCTCTAAACATGAAAAGATTTTCGATCAAGCTTGTTTCCTTTCACACTTGTTAAAAGGATTTGAAAGGTCATTTATTCAGTGTAATTTTAACCATTTTTTGGACTGGATGGACTAATTATGAAAACGAAATACTCTAGTCAACCTTGGATAGAAGAGTTCTCCCTTGTATTTTTTTATACGTTTTCATGCTTGGGGGACTAAACTTACGAAAAATAACACCCTTGCAGTCTTATTTAAGTTCTTTTCAGACTCTCTAAACATGAAAATACCACCGAGTTTGTCTTCTATGGGATCGTAAAATTATACAATGAAGGAGCCATATGGGACCAAACCCCTCCTTCTTCAGGTTCGTTAAACAGGTGATGAGGGACTCATCAAAGATGAGATATATCGATCATTTTTTATCCTCCTAAATCTCATTAAAAAACAAGTAGGTACTCTTCATCCATGGCAGGGGAAAATTTGAGGGAAGTGGGTAAGTTCTTTGGAAAGAATTATGGCAGTTGTTCATTGTCACCCTTGAAAATGGAACCTATTTGCATCTTGTCTTATAGTTGGGTAATTTGTTTGTCTCTTAGTCATACCAATCCTAAGAGTCAGTATACTCCTTCGTCCCACCCGAAGGGTTCCCAAGTTATTGTCGCATTATGTTTTGTTCTATATCTCGTTGAGTCAATGATGCCAAGTCATTTGTCATGCCTTACAATTTTCAAGGGAAGTTTCAATCCAAATCAACCACTCTGCAATATTACCAACCTTCATCCTCGTGTTAGTTTGTGCTCATTTGATCACTTTCCTATGTCAATTTTTTGTTGATGATGGGGGAAACATCATGACCCTCCTTCAACGAGTTCGTTCCTTTTGACTTCAACATATTATCCGAGAATTAGATTTAGAAACCAGTTAGTAGCTTGGAACCTATATGCCTCAATGGTAGGTCTCCTAGCTTTCGAAAATAGGTTTACATCATTGGAATTTGATCGAATGATTCCATGAATATTCGACTTCATCCTATTTATTCACATTCACAGGAATGTACCAGGGTACCTTGGGATTCATTGTAATCATTGGTGATTTCCCTCACACTTGTTAACAATATACATCAATGACCGGTAATCAAGTGTTTTTTACCATGTTCGACATCAACACATATATTCACGTGGGTATAATCATACCATTTTTGGATCGGGATGAAGACCCTAGGAACCCCTTAGGCACCCACCTCTTTTATATGCCTCACCCAGGTTGTGATGTATATTATTTGAGTACTTAGAAGATTCTAGTGTGGCCATCATGTTGGTGATATCATTGATATATATGTTGTCACATACATGCATTTTGTATTGGTCTGTGGCTATATTTTTGTCATATCACAGATCCATTATGTATTCTTTCGTGGCTACAACCTGTTGGCACAGGGATAGACCCAGGGTTCGATGCTTCAACAATGCACCAACAAAACCCTAACTATCGACCCTTTCAACAACACCTGTGAAGAAGATGAAGTCTCACCTGAGGTAGAGGCGGGGGGGGGTTGCAGGACTCAAGTGTCTACAACCTAGCTGGGACACAGATCTGTGATTACACACTTCAACAAAACACTTAGCCAATAGTATGCATTAAGTTATTATTCGTATTCACATCACAGATTAACCCTAATTTTAGATCATCGCAGTAATAAACAACTCAACACCTCTAATCACTTAACATTAGTTCAGATCTAAAATTCATTCATATCATAAAGCACTAAGCAATCACAGATCTATCTATCATACATCAAGAATAGTGCACTAAGAAAATATAAACATAACCATCACGAACACATAGCACAAAGCACAATAACAAAGGATATACGTGGTTCACCCCAGCATGGGGCTACGTCCACCAACTCTTCTTCTTATTTATTAGCTTCTTCCAATCTTCTTACATGCACTAATCCATATATCCAACTCCACAAAGGACAGGATATCTGCACGCACCTCGCTAGATCCTCCTTCCCCAAATTAGATCAAGGCACGAAGCCTTACACTGTCTGGGCACAAAGAAGTTACCAACCACTTGTACTTAGCTCTGCAAGTCTCACATAGAATATGCACAAAGAATTCACAACTATTCTCACTTAGAAACCCTTATAGGTTCTTGTACAAAGCCAATCAAAAATATGATCACACAGATTGAACTCCTCTTACACTTCTTTGCACATATCCAACACTAGCACTTAGCACACCGATGTTTTCTTACATCGCCTAGCTACTTATTTATAAATTACAAAAGAGGCCTAAACATGGGTAAACCCATGGGCCGACATCCCTTACCCATTACATAAACCCTAAAAGCCCCAAAAATCCCGTAAAAGGGCAAGATCCTGTGATCTCTTCTTTGCCTGGGTGCTCCGTTTTCGACCAGCCTATCAAAGTCCCAAAAATGGTCAAACACAACCAAGGTTCTCTCAAAACTTGGTCAAGGGCCAACAGACCCCCAACACTCACATGTGACTCGTCCTGAGTCACTCTGATCTGGGAAACACTGCTTCGAAGGCCTTGAGCTTAGCTCAAGCTACCTCAACTTGCTGCTTCACCAGAGCCTCCTTCTCGGTGAACTCCTAAATGACTTGCTCGGTGACAGGCCCTTCCAGGAATTGTTCTACTGTTGCGACCACCTGTTCCAACTGTGATCCTTGTCCCTTGAGCTCTTCAAAAAGTGTGCAGGCTTCGTCCTGCACCGACTGGAGTCTATGGGTCACCTCCATAACTCAACTCTGGATGGAAATGACCTGCTATTGAATTGCGCATTGCTCCTATGACCTTTTCATATTCTCCATTGATGTAAGCAGTTTTAGTTGTGCTTACATGAAGTAAGCCTGCTACTTCGCCTCCTGGAGCTGTGCCTCCAATTCCCTCAGCTATGGGTCTTCTGCATGGTGCTCATAAGTCTGCGCACTTCAGTCACTGAGTTTCTTGCATTCTGCGACCAACACTCTGATTATTTCTACTGTTCTCCTGGCAATCTCTTCCCTTTGATGTTGTACTTCCTACGGAGTTCTAGGCACTGCTTGAATTTCTATCTCTACTACTCTTGCTTGAAGCTGCTGAATGGTTTTAGCAAGCTTCCCCACTTGGCTCTCAGCTATCTCTTCTTCTATTTGTGCCAAGCCCGACATAGAGCGAAGTGTTCTAGTGACCGCCTCTCTAACCATAGTATTCTCTGTGAGCAGTTTGTCTTTCTCTTTCTAGATTTTCTCTCTTTCCTCCTCGAACTTCACTCTGATGTCATCTTTCTCTTGCTGTGCAACCTAAAGTTGCTCTAGGGATTCCTTCTTTGCTTGATTCAAGGCCTCTATGGCCTGTTCTTTTTCTTCATGGACTCGATGAAGGCGAGCCTCTATCACATCTGCTAACCTTTGCAATTGGGTGGGCTCATCCCCCAATTATATACCTTCTGATGACGAAAATGCAGTAAACACTGCACGGCTCGAGTAAATGTCTTGTTGCACCCCCTTCAGCTCCGCCTTGATTCTGTCATACATCATCTCCTACTTTTCTTCATGCCGCTGTAAGATACCCTCCAAAGAATCTTCTACAACTGCAATGATGAGGTCACCATCATCCACTGTGAGCGTATTCTCTGACTGAGACTTATTGGCTCAGGATTTCTTCCGTGCTAAGGGTTTCTACGGAGAAACCTTCATTTTCTTTGATTTGATCTCTGCCTCTATTAGGGGATCCTTCGACGATGTTACTTCACCCTTTTCTTTCTTGTCTTCTTCCCCTTCATCCTCTCGGTTTAATTCGTTGCCTCCTCCTCATGCAGGTGAGTCAGGCGTAGTTTCCTCCGATGCACTATCCTTCTCTTGACTGTTTATGCCCTGCAATGCCTCCTTCTTCTTACTTTTCTTAGCATTACTTGGTCCATCATACTCCGTTCGGGTAACCACATGACTTCTGATGAGGTCGGGGTTAGACAACTCTGCATCTCCGACCGGTACAAGGAATTCAGTTGGCCATTCTTTAGTGATCTCTTCCAGGTCTTCCTCGTTAAACTTATAATATGACTGCAACTCCTCTTTACTTTCATCCTCATGCGCAGTGATGTAGATAAAGTGGCGGTTTGTGCAAAACTTTACTAGTGATCTGTAAGTATGCAAGGTGTTCGGAGTCATTTGGAGGAATGAATCAATGGCACATGTGAGCTATAGGTAATAGGTGTGGAACATCGCATTTGATTTCCACTACTTCACCATATCCCTTGAATACCACAAGGTGGTGAACCTCACAGCCAATGGTTCTGATGGCTCAACTTCAGGTAATGTCACTCCCTCTGGCATCTCCCAAGCAACAAATGCTATAAGAATCAACAACCAACTCAAGTGGAACTTGTAGCCTTGGTCCTATGCTTCACAACAGTCCTTCTCCAACTCATTGATGAGATAGCTTGCCCAGTTCATATGCATCCCTTCGACTCACTTTCTTGCAAGGTCGACTACGAAGCCTGTGACTTGTGTCGACCTGTTCTTTCTGATGAGCTTGCCAATGATCAACTAAAAATCTAGGCTCACTACGCCATCCTAGATGGAGGCTACCTTGTAGCCTCGCTTTCCTTTATCCACATCGTTGTATGCTTATTTTATTCATTACGCCAAGGAGCCATCTGATGTCTTCTGAGGGTATAATTTCTGAGGTCTGGTCTCTGCATGCTTAATCCAGTAATGAGGTGGATCAACACCGGATCCACAGTGATGCGCTTATCCAACCATAGATACCCGCCATGGAAGCACGATAGGAGGAGTTTAACGCACACGTTAACCTCCTAATGTCGGTTGAAGTGGGGGATCTTCATGACGTTCAAGATAGTTGACCTCACAATCTCCTTGATCCATGGTTGGGGAACTATCTTAGGCTTCTTCCCAGTCGTCTTCATTTGGTAGCGATGCAATGTGAGCATTGCATAGTTCTTCCTATCGCCAAGGTTGAAATCACTTATGTTAAGATCTGGGATCAGTCCCAACTGTGGTTCTACTGCGTGTATCCCTTTTGGGAGGTACGCATTGATGAGTCTATACTCAAAATCTCTCGGGACGCTATCATGACTAACTGTGCTAGCCAAGGGCGGGATATAGTCGGGAAAGACCGACGTGATTTGCTTTGCATTCGCCAGATCATCACGGTGCTTGCTTCTATTCTCTGTCATAGTTCAGGATGGCTCAGATCGACGTCCAGTCGAGGGGGATGCTTGCAATCTTCCTATTGATGAGGCTTGTACTCCTGTGGACATAACTTTCTCAGACATAAGGTCTATCAAGATCTCCTCCACAAACTTCTCTATTGTGCTATGTTCGCCTGACATGCACACTCGTAAGAAAATAACTCAGGTAGGTGAAGAGATACTCAGGGTAATTGACTCAATGGCAAGGTCTAGACAACACAACGCGATAGGCAATCACGACTCTATTATCTTAAATATCTTAGTTTGCAAAAGTGGTCCTGGTGCAACATGCGACGGATTAAATAAACAACATCATAACGGATTCCTTCAATGAGTTGAAATGCCTTAATCAATATGATTCCATCTGTTATGGCGCAGTCTCAACAGTCTAATCAAAATCTTTCTGGAAATAAATGTGTTTCTAGCCGTTCCAGAGCGTCATTCTAACGATTGGGACGCCTCCAATGTTCATATAGCTTCTTCATGCTGAAGTTCCAGTCTACGCTTTTCTGCTATTCCGGTGAAGTTCAAGTTCTGCAAGCCTTCTTCCTGTGAAGTTGTCCCTGGAACTTCTTACAGTTTTTCTAAATTTTCCTTCTTCGTACTGAGCTTTCTTGCCTTCTTTCCCGTGATATGAGTCACGGGGTTCCTCTTTCCATTCTTATTCTTATCTTTTCTTACCATAGTAACTTCGCACTGCTGAGGGTCTTTCAAAGGGTTCAAATGCAATACCTTTTCTCTTACAATTTCTGGGGTAGGTGTTCTTCTATCTTGTATGGACAGGTTTTTCAAGCCTTCCTCTGTTCTTTCAACTTCGACAACTAAGTCTCTAGCCCTTAGTTGCTTCGACTTGTCCTCTCGTTCCTCTATTATTCACACTATTTTCCTAGCCATGAAGTCCCTTAATTCTTGCTTTTTATGTTTTATAGCTTCCTCTTCTTCTTTCCTTCGGATCTGATCTTTCTCAATCCAAGTCTTTCCTAGTAAAAGTGCAAAAGGGGCGTTGTTCTCAACAAACTTAATGACCTCAAATTCTTCTTTAGTCGATGTTCCATGGGAAATCATAGGTACATGAGTAAGTCTTCCATATAGGCTTATCATCTTTCCTTTAAACAATCCTATCCCTCCTAATGAAGGAATCATAGAAGGCTTTCCCAAAATTTCCCAATTGCTTTCTGGCATGATATTCACCTGTGTTTCCTCATACAGAACACAATCTATGTCAAAGTCTCCTATTCTTGTTTCTATGCACTCCTTCTCTTTTAAGATCTCTAGTAAACTGATGTCTCTATGATCCTTCAGTGTTTCTCTCATATATAATAATATATTCTCTGATTCTTTCTAATTCTCTAACATATCCTTAGTTTTTTGGCCTTCCTCATGGTTTTCTTGTCTTAGGTTCACCTTTTCAACTTTAGCAATCATTCTAGTGAAATCCAAAACATCATGACCAATAGCCTTACAACAAACACAAATAGGGCCTATATCAAGGCATTCCTTAGCAATATGTCCCGGTCTTCTACAGTTATAACACAATGTCAATCATCTCTTTCTCTTAAATGATCCCCAAAATTTTTAGTACTGCACACTGGGATCACAGTGATAGACCTACAATCTGCAAAACTTATTTTTAGAGTCCTGCATCCACTTGTTAGTCCAAAAATTCTTTCGATGCATAGGAATAACATATCTTTCACTATTTCTATCAAATCTATTCAGATCAAATCTTCTTTCTTCTATCTGTGCCCTATTTTTCAGACTAGGAAAAAAATCTATCAAACATTCCTAGATACATACTTCTGAAGAAAAAATGTCCACTTATNTTTTTAGAGTCCTGCATCCACTTGTTAGTCCAAAAATTCTTTCGATGCATAGGAATAACATATCTTTCACTATTTCTATCAAATCTATTCAGATCAAATCTTCTTTCTTCTATCTGTGCCCTATTTTTCAGACTAGGAAAAAATCTATCAAACATTCCTAGATACATACTTCTGAAGAAAAAATGTCCACTTATATTACCTTTACCAGAGCACAAAGCTTTAAGATCTTACCTCTCTTCTTCAGATCTGGTTCCTTTCTTAGCACTGATCTTCACAAGTAAAGTAGAATATTGCGTACTACAGCAAGAGATCTACACATAGAGCTTTCTCTTTTCTTCAATTCCCAACAATCACAGTTTTAGGTCCTGACAACAGAACCATTTATTGGCACAGGGGCAGACCCAGGGTTCAACGCTTCAACAACGCACCAACAAAACCCTAACTACCGGCCCTTTCGGCAACACCTGCGAAGCAGATGAAGTCTCACCCAAAGTAGAGGCAGGGGGGTTGCAGGACTCAAGTGTCTACAACTTGGTTGGGCCACAGATCTGTGATTACACACTTCAACAAAGCACTTAGCCAATAGTATGCATTCAATTATGATTCTTATTCACATCACATATTAACCCTAATTGTAGATCAACGCAGTAATAAACAACTCAACACCTCTAAGCACTTGGCATCAGTTCAAATATAACATTCATTCATATCATAAAGCACTAAGAAATCATATATCTATCTATCATACATCAAGAATAGTGCACTAAGAAAATATAAACATAACCATCATGAACACATAAAAAAGCACAATAACACAGGATATACGTGGTTCACCCTAGCGTGGGGCTACTTCCACTAACTCTTATTCTTCTTTATTAGCTTCTTCCAATCTTCTTACATGTACCAAGCCACAAATCCAACTTTGCAAAGGACGGGATATCTGTGCGCACCTCACCAGATCCTCCTTCCCTGAATTAGATCAAGGCACCAAGCCTTACACCATCTGCACACAAATCACTTACAAACCACTTGCACTTATCTCTACAAGTCTCACATACAGTATTCACAAAGAATTCACAACTATTCACACTTAGCAACCCTCACAGGTTCTTGCACAAAGCCAATCAGAACTACTATCACACAGATTGAACTCCTCTTACACTTTTTTGCACATAGCCAACACTAGCACTTAGCACACCGACGTTTTCATACTTCGCCTAGCTACTTATTTATACATTACAAAAGATCCCTAAACATGGGTAAACCCATGGGCCGACATCCCGTACCCATTACATAAACCCTAAAAGCCCAAAAAATCCTGCAAAAAGGGCGAGATCCCGCGATCTGCACTTCACCTGAGCGCTCTATCTTCGACCAGCCTGTTGAAGTCCCGAAAATGGTCAAACATGACCAAGGTTCTCTCAAAACTTGGTCGAGGGCCAACACAACCTGACTGTGTCATGGAGGTATGGATCCACATTGTAACTTTGGTGGCCATATCCTTAGTCAGTGATTTCATGGATCCCTAGTGTATTATTTGGTAGCCATGATTTGTGTCACTTTATTCTGAGAATTGGTATTCCTACCTAGGGGATGATATGTATATATTGTTTGATGTTTGTTTGCAGCTTCCGACTGACTCTCCTATTC
Source organism: Picea sitchensis (assembly GCA_010110895.2). Taxonomy (NCBI): domain Eukaryota; kingdom Viridiplantae; phylum Streptophyta; class Pinopsida; order Pinales; family Pinaceae; genus Picea; species Picea sitchensis. Next base: position 5,540 of record SNQJ01S0185183.1, on the reverse strand, counting down.
TAGTAGCCTTGCATACATGTTTTTTTAAAGTGTTTTGACCATCAAACTTTCTTCTGATCTCGCACTTTAGGGGCCATATGTTACACACCTATTTGTTGCACTACCAAGTGTCTCACTTTACCAAGCATCACACTTAAGTGTCTCAATTTCATCACCATGTGGGAGTGTTTTCCATAATCTCTAGACATTTTGGAAGGGAAACCTATCATTTGGAGGTCGAAATAATATCTTTCACCTTGAGTTTTTAGCATTTTTTTAGTATCATCGCTCCCCTGCCCATATGAAGAGGAGGATGAACCCTTGTCATCGCTCCTTGATTATTTATAGGGGAGTGATACTATCTCCCCATGCTCAGTTCTAGGGGGTGATGAAGTGGTTGCAACCATTATGCCTTATTTTGAGAGGTTGTTTCTGGGATATTTCAGTTGGTTAGAGGTTGGTTTGACCTACCCTCTATCCAAGGCAAGGCCAATCTTTTCTATTAATATAAATCCTCGTTTGATCCTATCCTCTCCTCAAAATTATCCTATCATTGTTTTGCCTCAACTCCTATATAATGGAGGACATTCTTGCGTGAAATGGGAGGAAAAAAAATTGGAGTATCATATTTTTGGTCTCATGACATTCAAAGGGATGGAAATGAGAGCTTGGAGGAGTTGTTGCAACATTGATATCAAGGTTGTAAATGCTTCATTACTTATTGATTTCCATATAATATAAATTGGCTTATTCCTCTCATGCTTATGTTGTTCATTGTATGCATGTCTATTTCTGCCTAATTTGTTATAGATGGACCTATTTTTATTAAAAAAATATTCTGGAAGAAATAATTATTTCTTTGTTCCTTGCATGATTTATCGTGTACCAAGAGCTTGGAAATCAAGATCAAGGGTTGTAGTAGCGAGGAAAACTGACGGAAAGGAGGTAGTTCATCTATCTCATTCTTTCATCTTCCCTTCTTGTTTTGTCTATGGGAATATAATATATTTAAGGGGAAAGTAGGGAACAATTTTTTACCTTTTGTATTGGATCAAAGGAATCTTGATCCAAGGGGGGTTTCACCTGTCCACAGGGGAAAATTTTCCACAACACCCTCACCCCAAGGGAAACCTTGCAAATGAGTTGAAGAACTCCCCACATGGAAACTAGGGTTCTGAAAAATTGGGGTAAAAATGGTTGGGACATGAGGCATGCCCATAGTTTATCTAGGTGTATATCGATGGCTTCCCACCTTTTCCAACTGACTCAAAACATTTGTTTTGACAACTTACTATTTTTAGCAGTTTTTTGGCTCCTGAACTTCCGAGGCCATTTTGAGCGCCCAAACGATGTTTTTTCACGATTAGGCACCTAAATCATAACCAAAGGATTTGATTGATCCACCTAAATGAAAATCCTTGTCAATACCTTTCTAATGAGCTACCGTGCACCCAAAATGAATATTGTATGCCAAAGTTATGCCCCCAAGAAGATGATACACCAAACTACCCAAAACATGGTCCACAAAACTGTTGGATTTTCATCTTTCAGGGTTAGGGTTTTGGATTTTCTTTATGTTAAAAAGGCCTTTAGAGCCTCATTGTAATCATATTATTGTGAATTGAGTAGTTGTCGCATCTCTTTTCAGAGATAAGCTGCCACCATTCTAGTGAGTCTTTCGCTCTATATTTATATAGTTTTGTACATTTCACTCATTAATAGAAATTATGTATTTATTGTATATCTGTGCCTCTTGTTGTATATCCGATATATATCTATTATATTACTGCCTCTCTTGCAATATATCTATATATTTCTGTGTTATATCTCTACTCTCATTTCGTGTAAAAAATAATCCAGATCAGTGGTATCAGAGCAGGCTTCTCTTGATCATTTTTTAGTGCATGTCCCTGGCAAGGTCCAAGTATAGCAAGTTGGGTCTTGAGATTGTCTCTCTTGAGGTCAATCTCTCCCACACGCACAAGAAACCCTCCATTGTGGAATAAAATAAAAATGATAGAGTAGAAGATTCTATCAATTTGTTTCTTGAGCAAGCTCTCACGCGACAGAGGGACGAAATGATGGATAATTTTTCCCACATCATTCAACACCTATTGATAATAGCAGGAAATTCTTCATCAAGATACCACTTTGGAAGAAACTCTCCTTTCAAGGTACAAGTCAATTTTTATATTCTCATATTTGAAGGTTAGATAGATGTGAATTCCCTAGAAAAATGGTTAAATGTGATAGAAGGTTATTTCTCTATTCACAATTTTTTTGACAGGGAAAAGATCACCTTCACACTCCTTACGACTCTCCCCCATGTCAATCATTGGTGGGAAACTTATTGGGATAAAAGTTCCACATAGGAGTTTGGAATATATGGGGCCGAGCCCACTTGAGAATTTTTTCTGGATGCGGTCAAGGAACAATATTACCCAGAAGAAGTGAGTTCGGGTCTACAAATCCGCAACAACCAAAGAATGGTAAATATGGCCCTAACAACTAGCCTTCATAAACCAATCCAAGCCAAATGAAAAGAAGGGTAACGGAAATACGAACAAGGTCACTGGAAATTGGTGTCATTTCCACAAAATCCCCTGGCACAAAACTGATGAATGTCGCTAAAAACAATCATTGGTGGTCGAGATAAAAGACAAGGAGATGAACCCTCATTCATATTATGATGCATAAAATAATGGGAAAATAAAGATCATCGACATAGACCCCACTACTATTGTCGTGACTGCAACAATTAAACCAGAAGAACCAACATATCTTAAAGAGGGGGAGTGCATTTTTCATTCACAGATGTGGGTGAATGGGAACCTGCTGCATTTTATTGTTCATAGAGGAAGCTAGAAGAACCTCATCTCAGGGGAGGTCATCAAACATTTTGTATTCTTGACAACACCACACCCGCAACCATACAACATCGAGTGGCTTCACTAGGGACGAGATCTCTGTGTCAGTCAATAGTGTCGATTGCCATACGACATCCATCCATTGAAGGATGAGGTATTATGTGATGTTGCTCCATTTGATGTCTTTGATGTTCTCTTGGGCTAGCCATATATGTGGAAGAACCATACTATCTGTGAGTCTCGACCCCACAGTGTCATTTTTACTCTGAGGGGTCATCTCTACATGATACCAGAGGTATTTTTGACTACTGTCCCACCTAAATAGTGCCACAAGGTAGTATCTCATACTAAAAAAATTAGCTTCTTCACAGTCTGTTCAAAAGGTGAATAGAAGAACACTGCAACCGCTACAGCCTTAGTCCAAGAAACTTATGTCTAGCAGAAGCAGGTCGCCAAGATGGAAGCAAAGCACAAGGATTCCTTTTGGAAATGGTGGTGAAATGAGTGATGTTCAAAGACTCTTGTGGAAAATTACTTTTAGGAACATTGACATATTATAATTGAGATCATTCTTCAATGTATACAATGAAAAATGAACAACACTACAATATTTTAATCTTTGAAATGCAATTCTTTTCCTTTTTAATGAAAAATACACAACTGCAAATTTTTCCTTTCAAAATGATAAGTCACTACTTGATGCAACCTAAGAAACCCTAGATGCTCAAAAATGGAAATACCTTTTCAAATGCAAATGAAAAAATAAATAATTATGCCAAGAATGAGATATTTTTTTCTTTTCAATGACAAATGCACTACAACAAATGAGAAACAAAACGGATCTACACCAAGAAAACTATCTCGTTTGTTTCTTGCTACTAAGCAAAAACCAAGCAAAAGACTAAAAAACAAGGAAAATTTTCTTTTTCTTTGCTTGAAAACATAAATGCAGGGAAAACAATCAAAAGACTTGGATAAAAAACTTCATTCTTCAGAAATGATCGCCCACAACAATCAAGAAATTGAAAGCACTAAAAAGAAAACCTTTCATACAACCGTGCAAATAAAAAAGGACTAAAGAAGCCAAATAAGCACTAAAAACTTTCTTTTTTCTTTAATTTAAAACTTCAACTACCTTTTGAGATTAAAAATAAGGGATGATTTTAGGGGATAAATTTCACTCATGGGCTAATTTTCCATAGTTTTTCCCAAAAAACGATTCGCTATTCTAAAACTGGTTCGGCCAAATTTTATAGGATAAAATTATTTTAACTTAAAAATCGCCAAAATTTTATACAAACTATATAAAATCCTTAGAAATTTGAATATTTTTACAAAAATGTTGCCAGACATTTATAGTTGGCATACGAAGGATTAGTAAGATTCACCAAGGTTTCTACATTTTAAAATAAATTTCCATCCTTAAAATCATCCCTGCTAAAAGCAAGCTTCAAACAACCCAGAGAGTCATAAAATCCCTCGAAATAGCAAACTTGGGGCTTGAAAAGACTAAAAAAGGAGAAAGACTCCCTCCCAGGACACATACACTTATGTTACTAGAGAAACACGTGTATGTACACACTTATCCCTTCATAAAGGAGCATATATAAAAAATTGTACTTAGGAAAAAATGCACATGTAACTCAAAATATGCAAAAATACTTGGAAAAATATGAATTGAAGCCTAAGAATAAATGCTATAGGTCTGAAAACACTTGTAGAAATAGAAACAAAAAAAAGAGAAGAAAATAAAAAACAAAGTCAAGCAACTAACCAACCCAAAGGATAACTCCCCAATGGAGTTGCCAATTTTGTTGTGGGGATTTCTCCTCTATGATCTAGGATAAAGATGACATAGAGTAGACACCCAAATAATTGGCTCTATCCGAGCAAAGTAATTATGAATGTGTAACTAACTAACTACTAATGATCAAGAAGAACACTTACTTGGATTATGAATTTGGATGAAGACTTTGTTTGTGAATCCTTGTTCCAATCTCTCGCTCCAATGATTTCCTAGTCAACCTACACACAAAGAGAGATAATGCTACAAAGAAGGTAGTTATAGTAACTAAATCCTAACTACATATACTAACTAGGACCATAATGCCAGTATTGCAATAATCAAATGCATATAGTTTCTACAAAACAAAACTATTAACATGTCATTGGGATGGAAAATAAAGTTCTCATTTATTATGAACAACAAGTAACATGTAAAGATATCACCTGATTGTGTTGCGACACTGAATGGAACCAATATCTAGATTCCTCCACCTGGGCTACTGAAGATGACTTGAACTCCTGGTTCCTTTCTCCATACAAGTGGAGAGAAAAGGATGAGTTTATTCTTCTCAGCAAGATAACAAGGGGCAAGATGTTGGAAAATGGGTTTATATATATCGAAGACATCTCTTAAAATATCAAAATGAAAAGGATTGAAGACTTAGTTGGATTTCACTAGCATAAGGGTGCTTCAATGAATGCTTCCTCTCTTCCACCCAATGACTCTTATTTATATTTCAAAAAGGTGGTTGGAGTAGTTAGGTATGGACTATAGGAGGTAATTAGCTTGGGAAACCCATCAATTCTATCCAAAAAGGTGCATTATATGCACATTTTATTTATTTTTGGTGCAAAATAAGTGCATATGCGAGTTACTAAAGGTTAAAGAGAATACATAAATTTTCATAT
>SNQJ01S0185182.1:18776-34629 GCA_010110895.2 Picea sitchensis | reverse complement strand
TAATTAACCTCATACTTTTCTAAATGCATCATAATAATAATTTGAAATAAATAAAAAGGGTGAATTAAGAGATCAAGGCCAGTTATAGGGGTTAAGAGTCATAGTGTATTAGAAGGGTCAATCTATTATGATGTTACTATGTTCATAACCATAATGTATTCATCTTTTAATGTGTTTGAGGTCACACTATGTTCACTGGAGGCAATTGTTTCAAAAGTCATAGGGATCAAAGGGTATACCATGTTCAAGTTGATATTGATTGGGGGTTATCATATAATAGGTATTCATTGTGTTCAAAGTCATAATTATTAGGAGGTGATTTCATCAAGGATCGAATGGATCAATGATCAAATTCTATTAGGGGGTCAGTGTGTTCAAAGTAATAATGTATTAAGGGTTCAGTGTATGAGAGGGTTAGTTTGTTTGAGATAATAATGTCTTAAGGGGTTAATACATTTATAGGGGACTAGTGTGTTTGGGATTATAGTTTCTTAGGCGGTATACTATATGTCATGGAGATTGGGGGGTATACTATATGTCCAAGGAGGGTTATAGTGATCGATATTTTATACCATGACGTGATACTTTAATGCCAAAGATATTGTTGACCATAAATGACATATTAATTAACCTCATACTTTTCTAAATGCATCATAATAATAATTTGAAATAAATAAAAAGGGTGAATTAAGAGATTGTTGACGGGTGAAATTGATCGTCCATCAACTGGAAGAGTGGATCCAGTCTGAGGTTGTCTAATAAACCAAGCCATTTGGGATGAACCACCCTGACGGGTTTAGTGGCTCTGTTAGCCGATCTAAGTCCTAAGAAAACAAAAAGAAAACTACTCTAAATTAACTAATCTAACTAAAAATAACAATTAAAACAAACTAACAAACTAATCTAACTATTCTATATACAATCTACTATCTAATACTATGCTAACTCTAAGAAATCAACTATCTAACTATTAACAGAAATAAATCTTATTCACAAAATGTACAATATCAACAATTTACAGATTTGAATGAAAACCTAAAAAACTCATTTGCATTCTGTCCTAAGATAGTGAGAGCTATTGTTTTTTGATTTTATAATTTTATGAAAAGAAATAAAACAAAAACTAGCTAAACTAACAACTAATATACTAACTCTAACTACAAATCTAAACTACACATAAATCTAACTAAATTACTTAAACTAACTATTAAATACTAAAAAACAAACTGACTTGAAGTAATGCTCCAGGTTTGTCCTATGTGTAATGATTGTCTTAGCTGATCGGAGGGAAGAAACCCACACCAAATTATCCAAGAGCTTGTCGTAAACAATAAGCTGCAGTGCTCTTCAAATATGATTACAGGACAAACAAGACATAAAAATTACAACAATCTTATGATTTATAAATCTTCACAGTTAGGTAAACCTATATGCAAAGATCTATACAAAATGATTCAATTAATGAAGAAGAGAAATCTGTGATTCATTAACTGAAACAAAGTAATTGTTGTACTTTTTAAATAATGAAAGAGATCAGATATGGATAACACATTAATCAAATCATATCATCCTACAATAGATTATGATAGCTAAAGTAGTCTATAATCAACTGCAAACTGACATGCATAAACTTAAAACAAAAGTTTGATATATTGAAAGCGAAAGCTGTAGCAAGACATCATCTCTTGTCTCAGTTTGTATTAGAAATCCATAGCCTGGTTCTCCGACAAGTGAGGATGATCCTTATTACAAAAAATAATAAGTATTTAAAGACTTCCTACAGGGTAAAACATCCCCGTGGAAGTTATCAAAACTGTTTACATAAATCTGGGAAAATATCCCAAGTTTGACTAAACTAACAACCAAAAATAAAAACTATATCACACAAATATCTCCTAGACTGCCACAGCATGCCCAATGCAATTTGAATGTACCTGAAAGAGGTCAAAAAAGGACAAGTTAAGAGGATATTTTGTTGATAGAACTGATAAAAATCTAATCCTAAAGACTAGCTACAGAATCTTGTGATTCTGTAGCTTGTCTAAATCAGACACAGAATCGTATTAAAATCAATTAAAATCTCAGAAAATACATTGAAACTATCAAAAGATATTCAATTAAAAGCCTCATTCAAATCAACACTTGTATGCAAATTGAACAAACTAAATCAAATGATAAACTAGATAGCTATACTCTGTTTAATTCGTTACCAATTCAGGTATACATAATCATATTGGATAACTCAGTAGTAACGAAATCGTTTCATGGACCAATTGAAATCAACAAATAATTGCTTCAGCTATCCACAAGATCACTATCGAATCCAATCAAATTAACATGGATCTTTTTCTCAAATTGATCGCACTATATTAAACATAACAAATGAGTCATGTTATTAGCGAATCAAATCAAAACTGGTATGTAAATTATCACAAACGAAATCATAATGGAATCAATCGGTTGATAACAGGGTCTGTAGGACTTGTTCAATCATTTTTTATTGCTAATTGGGGCAAACAAAATCGATTGACATTGAACGAAATCATTTCTTGAATTCATTTATTAACCGAATTTTCTCATACGAATTCGATAGAGATAACATATGTCGATCTGAATTAACCAACTCGTTTTGAAAACTAAAATCAACAGAGCGGCATCAAGTCTATTTTTGAAACGAATCCAACTCATAATCCAATCAAAACAAGAGCGAATCGGACAGTTTGAGTTTGACATAGTTGTTATGAATCGACACAGTTCCATGATTTTGGCGAAGAGATCTTTTACACAGGTCAGATATAATCCAAAGCCAAACAAAAATATTGAAAAAACATAGTCGTTTTTCCAATTTAACAGACTACATCGTAATTATCAAGCCAATTCAATCTTGTTTAAAAAATCAAATGATAAAAACTAAATCAGGGTCGCTGTGATCCAACCAAAAGGAAATCATATCAAATCAAAACATAGTCGTGCTCTAATTTTAGCATAAAAAATTCCTGTTCAGATCTGATATAAACAAAATCCACGCGAAAGAAAAAACCATTGATTTCGTTAACTCAAACAAACAGACAAACAAATCAAAACCATTGAAAACCAATCAATTGCTAAACTAGTCACGACTAAATCATGTAACCAAATCATAACCTCATTTAATTTTAGCAAAATGAAAACAACGTACAGGATTCATAACATAACCATTTTTTTTTATAATCAAAATATGACAGAGTCAATCCGAACAATGGACAGAGCTAATTGAAAACCAAACTCAAATCATTATATTAATCCTAGAAATTCACAAAACAAAATTGATATTGAAATTCATACCTAGATGATGAGCAGATAACTTGATCATAACAGTTTGGAAATGACAAAGGCTGTAGCCGATTCGACATTCCTAAATACGATGGAACCAGTGGTTTTTTGCTTCTTATCATTTGCTTGAAGCTTGTCCCTTTGTCTTGTCAACACTGCAACTTGGTTTTCCAATGATCTGATTTTCGACTGTAATAAGGGAACGTCTATATAGTAGCATTCCAACCACACATTACATTGGTCACATGACGACTGTCCGGGCTTCGAAAATGTAGGTGAGGGTTTGTTTAAATTGCTGAGGGTTTCATTAGGTAGCTTGATCCCTGGGTAACTAGGGTTGTTCCTTAAGCACGGAGGAAAATTAGAAACAAAGTCATAGGGTGGCTCGGGGCATAGACCTTGGGAGTAAGGGTAATCACTAGCTAGGAAGCATTCGATGTCAGAGTCAGAATATTCACTGAGGGCTATGGGCTTCTTCTCAAAACTAGGTTTAGGTTTATTCCTAGCAAGTCTTGATATAAGTCGAGCATTTTTTTTACCTTTGTCGTCGACAGTAGGGTTACCTTTAACCTTTTTACTCACAGTATTTTTTATAGCCTCAACCTTGTCTACTAAGACATCGGGTAAGTCGATATCAAGGTTGACCGAGGGTTTGGGAGAGGGAAATAGGACATGGAAAGGCACAGGTGGCTCGACCTTAGTTTCACTAACCACAGGCTTGTCAATTTGGATAGGCTCTGTATCAGCAAAACCATTTCGAGAGATAAAAGCTTGCCAACTATCACCGTGAAGATTTTAAGTGGTGAACAACGATGAGTTTGATTAGGCCATGGTGGAACAAGCTACTATCGGCCTTTTCTTGTTTAAATCTCTTAGCCATTTTATAAAGACTACACTAGAAATAAAATGGCATGTTCAATGGATAACCCATAAAATTCATTAACAGTCGAAGGTGATAAAGAAAAACCAGTCCATATCGACCCTCACAGGTCACGAATTGTTTAACCACCATCAAAAGATCATGCCACCTTGGTTTAAGCATGGAAATGTGCATACCTCTGTCACACGATGTGACCTTCCGTGAGAGGAACAATAATGGCCATGGCACCTCCTCAACTTTAGAGTTTTTAAACCATCGCTGGCCCATGGCTGCTAACCCTATGGTAGAGCTAATAAACTCTTCATTGATTTCAAGCTGAATGTCACCTATCTTGGCCCTACACCCATCAAAAATCAGGGCGAATTGCTGTGCAACAAATATATTAAAACCCTCAAACCTCTGTACAAACGTAAGACAACCATTATCTTGAAAATCTTTCCGGGCGTTATCGAATAGTAGTAGGGCTTGGCTACCGTTCGACTCAATTCACACCACCGATGCCATGGAGAAGAGAACACGGTGAACGAGCCATGGTTTGAGTGCAGCACACACAGGAGAAGAATATTCACAGGCTTACCCGATGCTAGCAGAGGTGAAACAGGGATAAGGGTAAGCATTAATGACATAGTGCGAAGGTGGTGGAGCTATTTTTTGTCCATGCAGAATAGTCATTACCATGGTACAACCACCGACGCTTTCAACTATTCAATTCACAATGCATATGTGTTACAACTATGCCATTTCAATCAATCAATCGAAACCTTGATAAACCATTCGCGCAATCAAATGTTATGCCATAGTTTTAAAACCAAACACACAAATCAAAACCAATACCAAGCGTTGCAAGAAACGATTCACACCAAGGGTTTAAACCATAACACCAAAGATTTTTCATATAATCAACATGCCAAGTGAATTGATCAAATAACATGTAGATCCAATTGCTAATGCATCACAACTTAATCACTCGTGAAACGAAATTACATAATCAATCAAAGAATGTCAAATGAGTACCGATCAAAAGGGTTTTGCCAACTGCATAATGATAAGTAAAATGTAAACGCAATGGGCATATCGACAAGAATGATAAAAACAATTCAGTGAATATTTTTAATGCGACTTCGGAAGACCAATTTTTCATGCTTATAGTCGTGAAAACAAGAACAACGGTAAGTGTATAATAGCGCAAAAATAAAAGTGTCGTCTATTTGAGAATTGCGATGAAAAATTATAGTTTGCAAAACATTGGTGTAGGCAACTTATAAGACAGTAGAAAAATGTGAATCGGCTGCCAACAATGGAGACACACTGGTAGAAGCAGTTATCTCTGCCAAAAGAACAAATTCAGATTAGGACAACAAAGATAATTCTAACTCAAAAAATAACAACCAAAAAATCGTATAAACATCATCATTAACCAACTATTCCAGCAGTTCTTTAAAAGATGAAAACAGATAACAGTCTTAAGACCAGTGAGTCACGATATTAAAGATAAAATATCCAATACTGTTGACAGAGCCATTGTTGCCAGCAGGCATCCATAGCCTCGACAGGGTTTCCATTTAACCCGCTCTGATATCCGTATCCTGCCAAGAAGTTCCAGATTAGAATAAAGGACGTTTTATGGTTAAGAGGTTCCTTATTTGCAAATTTTCATATACCTGACATTGCTTCGTTACCAGCGGGCCTATTCAGTACCCCGACGAAGTTGTCTTGGTGTCATGCATGCATTTACCCGCTGCCAGCAGACCTGTTCAGTATCCCAACGGGTTTACAAGAACTTCCCATAGCTCTATTAATAACTTATTTTGTTTTGTTTTTCTTCAAAGATATATAGTTGAGCGGGGTGACACTGAAAATCATGATATTTTAACACATTTTTTAGACCTCATCAGAATTTTTTAGAACTGTCCTTTATTAAGATCCAAAGATGTTTCATTTACAAAAACAACTTCCTAAGGCAGGGAGACATCTTTTGAGTCATTCCCTTAAGGAATAGGGACAACGTAAAAAGTTGATAGATGATCATGACAAGCTTTACTCAGAGATCGAAATTAGTCAACTTCTTTCAAACAACAGACTTTTTGCCAACACATATATAAATTTCAGAAATATACCATTGATGTTTATACAATTTTCTCAGCAGTTATTTCAGCGAAGGAATTTTATGTTTTCTTTGTCTGAAAAGCTCAGTATACAGGTATGTGTATTTCAAAAAACACAAGCTGATAAACTCAAAGGGAACATCAAAAACAAAAAACAAATGAAAAAGCAAACATAAGCAAAATATGTACATAATATACAAGGGTTGACATCAAGAAAAGTATCTTTTCAAGGCTTGGCCATTCACCGGATAGGTGTCAGGATGTCCTTCTAGATTTTGCAATCGAAAAGAACTGGGACGCAACTTTTCAGCAATTAAAAACGGTCCAAGCCACAAGTTTTGAAATTTCGTGTGCTCTCCCTTTCCCTCATGTGGTTTGTCCCATTTCAAGACAAGGTCACCTACTTCGAAATTCCTATCAGAAGAAAAGTTAGAATCAAACCATATTTTAACCAATAGTTGATGCTGATCTAACTTACATTTAGCTTGCGCTCTTACCTCTTCTAGCTTCATCAAAGCGTTAATTCAGTTCTCCAAAGGGGGACAATCTTCTTCTTGGATTTTCTGCGACAACTGTAGCGAAGGAAGAAGAATGTGAGGTGGTAGAATCGCTTCTCTACCACAAATGAGAAAAAAGGGGGAGTTACCTACAACAGCTTTTGGTGTTACCCTATCAGCTCACAATGCGTTTAACAGTGCATTGTGCCAATTTTTGTGATTTTCAACCACCGTTCTTTTGATGATTTTAATCAAGTTCTTATTTGTTGATTCTGCCAATATATTTACCTGGGGGTAATAGAAAGTAGAATACTTCAGTTTGATTCATTTTTCCAAAGCGAACTCGCTCATATCAAGAGAGGAAAAGTAAGAAGCATTTTCGAATACCAAACAGTCAGGGATACCAAAACGAGCGATAATATTCGAATTTAGAAAGGAAATTACCTGACTGGTGTTGATAGTTCTTAATGCAGCAGCTTCAGACCATCGGGTAAAGTAATCTATGGTTGTCACAATAAAATTGTGTTGTTGTGAGGATGGGGGATTGATTGGACCTATGATATCAAGGCCCCACTGCTGAAAAGGGGATTCTATTGAAACGGGTTGCAAAGGAAAGGCTGGTTTTTGTAACCGCCCTGATGCTTTCTGAAAAATAATACATTTACGACACAGGGCATGGGCGTCTCTAAAAAGTGTGGGCCAGTAATAACTGGCTCTTAAAACTTTATGGGCAGTGGTGTCACCACCAAAATGACCACTAGCTTCTCCTACATGCAACTCTAGCAAGACTTTTTTTGCTTCATCTTTTTCAAGACAGCGCATCAGTACGCCATCAAAACTTTGACGAAACAGGATACCATTAACCAGATGAAAGGAGGCAGACTTTAATCTCAACACTCTTCTTTTAGCGGGATCCAAGTGATGGGGGGCTGACCCATGTTCAAGACATAATCTTATATCATCAAACCAAGGACTGACAGGGTTTTGTGCGCAACAGATTAGATTTTGATCGTGTTGTCCTAGGTTTGACGTATCGCTTTCTTCTTGCTGTCCTGGTGCTAAATCAACAACTAACTTCCATAACCCTTGGCCTCTCACTATCTGAGCTGGGGTGATTTCTAAGTCGTACTCCTACAAGGAGGTGACCCAGTTAGCCCTCTTTTCTCCTAGTTCCTTCTGCACTAACAGGTTCCTGACGGCTGGGTAGGGGACAATGAATTTCATCCTTGACTTCAAAAGATAGGACCGAAAGTGCTTGACTTCTTTAAAAACAGCGTAGGCTTGCCGATCTACTACTAGGTAATTAAGTTTAGTGCCTTTGGAAGCAGAACTCATAAAGGCAATGGGTACTTCATTATTTTCGACATTCTTTTGGGTTAGGACGACGGCATAGGAACGGTCAGAAGCAAAAGTGTAGAGTGTAAAGTCTTGAGAAAAATCGGGGCTCATGAGAGACGGGGTGTCTATTATGGCCTTCTTTATTGCATTAAAATCTTGATTTTCTAGGGGTCCCCAGTGATATTGGGTGTCTTTCTTAATTAGGTTCTGCAAGGGTCTGACCATTTCGGAGAAGCTAGGGACAAATCTTCTCACAAAATTAATCTGGCCTAAGAAAGACTTCATATATTTTTTGGATGTAGGAGGGGGAAGTTTCGCGATGACTTGAGTCCTGTCGGGGTAGATAATCATCCCTTCGCTTGACACAATAAATCCCAAGAGTTTACCCTGTTCTACCGCAAAGATGGATTTTTCAGGATTCAAGGAGATGTTGTATTTACAACATCGTTGTAGAACGACTCGTAAGTGAGCTAGATGATCGTTTTTATTTTTAGAAAATATAGTCACATCATCTAAGTAAACTATGATGGACTGATTGATTAGGCCTCGAAAAGCAATGTCTATTGCTCTCTGAAAAGTGGCACCGGCATTAATCAATCCAAAGGGCATTTTTCGATAAGCATAAGTGCCCGACGGGGTACGGAAGGTAGTTTTAAGTTGGTTTGGTGGAGACATCAGGACTTGGTTGTATCCCGAGAAACTATCCAGTAAGGATAGCCTCTCAGAACCAGATACCTGTTGAAGGATCTGTTCCATGGGTGGGACATGATAATTGTCTTTATCAGACGCTCTATTAAGGTTTCAGAAATCGACGCAGAGTCAGATTTCCCCACTCTTCTTCTGGACTGGGACAAGGTTAGAAACCCATTGAGTGTGCCTAACAGGAAAAATTATCTTAGCATTTAGGATTTTATTCAATTCTTTTTGAACGGTTGGTTCGAGCTTAGGGTGCATTTTTCTCAATTTTTGTTGAAAGGGTAAGGTTTGGGGCTTCATAGGAATGACATGTTGTATGATGTTACGGTCAAAAGTTTTAAGTTCGTCATACGTCCATGCAAAGACATATTTAAATTCTTTAAACAATTTAATAAAGGCAACTTTTTCTTGTTCAGAACATCCTACCCCTAGATTAATGCACTGCGGATTGTCCTTAGTTCCTAAGTTTACCTTTTCATAAGATAACGAGGAACTATTGGTTTTACAGTTGACCAACTTTTTAAATTTATCTTGAAGATCATAAAAATTCTCTAATCTAACTACAGATTTAGGGATCGAGTTTACCATGTCCGATGAAGATTCAGGAGTTCTCGGATCTGGTATTACCATGAAATCACACAAATTGTCATCGTGCATGTGTTCGTCTATCACCATGCCTTGAAAGGTTTCTTCCATGTGCAGAAAGTTAATAATCTGCTAATCATCATCAAAGACTCTCCAGCTCATGAGGTTGTCGGGAACGGATGGTCTGAACAATAGTTCGACAGAGAATGCATTTGGGGACAAGCCTTCCATAGGAAGAAGTTTAGAGGCTACATTAGCTAATAGATCTGCTTCAGAGTTATTCAATCTAGGAATAGAATTTATATTGAAAGCATAAAATTTATTCATTAAATTCCATACCTCAGATTGGTATCTTTTAAGATGCAGAGACAGACAGTGGATAGAATCTCTTACCTGTCTAACCACTATTTCGGAGTCACCAAAGACGGTCAAATTTTGAATGTTCATATCCAAATATTTTATGAGACCTTGCAGTAAAGCCTCAAATCCTACAGTGTTATTAGTACATTAAAATTCTAACCTACATGCAATCAATGTTTTGTTACCTGCCGGATCGATAATAACGTAGCCTGCACCAGCTCCTTCTTTGGACTTTGACCCATCGAAATAAAGAGACCAAATTTGATTCCCATCGGGTACATGAGATCGTTGCATAGAAACTGTTGGATGCACATATGCTACAATATTGGACTGTTGTTCTAGATTGGTGATAGCTGAAGCCTCGACCATGAAATTTCCAAAAAAGGTGTCCATCCCTTGTACTTCAGGTGAATCCATAGAAGGTGTAAATGGATCGTTGGGATCATTCAAATCTGTGACCGTGAACTTAAGGTAACGCTCTGTTGACGGGAGAAATTGATCTCCCTTCAACTGAGAGAGTGGAACTGGTCTGGGGTTGTCTATTAACCCAAGCCGTTTGGAATGAACCACCCTGATGGGTATAGCGGCTCCGTTAGCCGATCTAAGGTCCTAAGAAAACCAAAGAGAAAACTAATCTAAACTAACTAATCTAACTAAAACTAAATAAAACAAACAATAACTAACTATTAGTTCGTCATATCTAATTAAAACTAACTACTAAACAAACTAAACTAACTAACAATAAAACAAACTAATCTAACTAACTATATATACAAACTACTAACTTATACTACACTAACTACTATCTGAGATATAACTTATTTACAAAATGTACAATATCTACAAAATACAGATTAAAATAAAACCTGAAAAACTCATTTGCTTTCTGTCCTAAGACAGAGAAAGGTATTTCTTTTTTGATTTTATGATTTTATAAATAAGAAATAAAACTTACTGAAATTAAACAATCTAATATACTAACTAACTAAAATACTAACAAATATACTAAACAAACAAATGACAAACTGACCTGGAAACGCTCCAAATTTGTCCTCTGTATGATGACTTCGAAGCTGGTCGGAAGAAGGAAACTCGCACTGGATGATCCGGAAGCTTCTCGTAAACGATAGGCTGCACTGCTCTTTGAGTTGTTTATAGGACAAACAAGACATAAAAAATCATAACAATTATATGATTTATAAATCTTTGCAATAAGGGAAACCTATTATGCAAAAACTTATACTTAATAATTCAACTTATGAAGAAGAGAAATCTGTCATTCACAAATTGAATCAAACAATTGCTATGTTTTTTATATACTAGAAAAAATCAGATATGGATTATATTGATTAAATCATATCATTTGAAAAATACTAAGATAGCTAAAGTAGTCATTAACCAAATGCAAATTGATACACATAAACATAAAATAAAATATTGATATTATGAAAAGCTAAAGTTGTAGCAGAATATCAAATTTTGTCTCAGTCTGTATTAAAATTCCATATCCTTGTTCTCCCACGAATGAGGATGATATTATTACAAAAATAATAAGTATTTATAAGTTTTCCACAGGGTAAAACCTCCCTCTGGAAGTTATCAAACTGTTTACATAATCTGGGAAGATATTCCCAAGATCAACTAAACTAGGAAACTAAAATGAAAATAAATCATCAAATATCCTCTAAACTATCCATCAAATCCCATGCAATTTCGAATTCACCTGAAACAGGTCAGAAATAAATAAGTTAGAGAGATATTTTATTAATAAAACAATAAAAAATTAATTATACAAACTTAGTTACAGAATCATCTGATTCTGTAGCTAGTCTAAAATAAGATACAGGATCAGAATTGAAATTAAATCAAATCTTTTTAATAAAATCAAATTGAATTAACAACCAAAAGTCATTTAAAAACGAATCATTTTATTTGAAAACGTTATATCATTTGAAAGCAAATAGAATCAAAATCCAATAACCGAATAGAGAGACAGGCATACTCTGTTTCGATTGTTATCATAAATCAGGTAGACAGAATCAAAACCAAACAATTTTGAAAATCGTTTCATATCCAATTTGAAAGGAATGCAAAACAAATCGTTTTGTTTTTCCAACAACAAGAGATACAATCAGATCGAAACAAAATCCTTTTAAAATTATTATAGCTGTCATGACATCAAACGATTCACGCCACAGGTAAATTAATTCAAACAGGTGTGAGAATCAACTCATACAAAATCGTAACCAGATCGATTTGAATTTGATCATAGTCATAATAGAATCGACATAAGTGATAATTGGTTATTGCAAAATGGGCAGATAAACTCGATTGGTATTAAACGAAATCATTAAATTCAAACAAATCATGACCGAGTTTAATATAGAAATAAATCGTGAATCCAGATATAATGAATCTCGTTTTACAAATCAAATTCAAACAGAGTATCCATTGCAATACGAATCCAACTGATAACATGGTCGAGCTAACAATACTTTAATCAATGCGAATTAACCAGCTAGGGTTTAGCATAATCGTTTATGAATTAAAGCCATTCCATGATTTGGGCGTGTTTGTACAAGCTTGAATAAAAAGCAATGTTTCCGAAGAAACAGAGTCACATTGGAAACGATCTGAGTTGAATTCCTATTCTTTGAAAGTCACATGGCACAGCAAACCGTAACAATTAACCTCATCAAAATCATTGCCAATCATAGCGTATGCATTATAACGAAATCGAATCAAAATGTGATTGTATTCTAAATTGAATATGAGGAACATTTCCTGTCTAGAATAGATACAAACAAATTCGATTGATAGCAGAGCATCCATTTTAACTCAATCAAACAAATCAAATCCATACTAAGATCAATCAAATCGATGAAAATCTACGAGAGACTAAACTGGGAATGATCGGCAAAATGAAATTCCATTTAGTCAAAGCAAAGCTATATATAGAATGCATGCAATGTAACAGAGCCATTCAAATGAAGTGAACATAGCTGTTTAAAACCGAAGCCAAATCGTTATATAAACCTAGATTATTTACAAAAAACAAATGATATCAAAACATACCTGTGTGACGACGAGGCTACTTGCTTATACCAACTTTGAGTTTACAACAGCCGTGGCTGATTCCACATTTTTAAACAGGATGGAGCCGGTCGTCTTTTGTTTCTTATCTGTTACTTGTAGCTTGGTCTTTTGACTGGTTAGCACTGCAATTTGGTCCTCTAGTGACTGAATCTTCGATTGGAGTATTGGAACATCATTATAATATCGCTCTAACCATGAATTGCATTGATCACAGGGTGACACTGTAGGTTTAGATAGAGCAGGCGAGGGTTTGGGCAAATGACTAAGGGTTTCACAAGGCAACTTAATGCCTGGGTAGTTAGGGTCATCCTTTAGGCAGGAGGGTAGGTTTGATACAAAATCATATGAGGGTTCGGCACACAAACCTTGCAAATAGGGGTATTCGCTAGCCAAGAAACACTACACTTCCGAATCAGAGTCCTCACTCAACATGATAGGGTTGGGCTCGATAGGGGGTTTTGGATTATTTCTTGCCATTCTTGAAATCAAACGTGCATTCTTTTTCCCTTTGGCGTTTGCAGTGAGGTTTGCCTTGGGATTTTTTCTCATAGGCTAACAATCTCAACACTCTTAATCACAGCTTGGGATAAGTTGATAGGAGGTTCGGTCGAGGATTTAGGTAGTAGGATATGGTAGGGAATTGGGGGTACAACCTTGACCTCGCTCACCACAAGTTTGTCAACCTGTGTAGGGTTCGGATCCTCGAAACCATTCTGAGTGATGAAATTGCTCCAACAATCCCCGTGCAGACTCAAATGACAGACAACGATAAGCTTAACAAGCCCATAATGAAAAAGGCTACTATCAGCCTGGTGTCTTTTGTACTTCTTCAACATTTTAAACAGGCTTCGATGCAAATAATAGGGCATACTGAGAGAGTATCCCATAAAAACCATAAGCAAACGCAGGTGGTGTAAGAACACAAGTCCGTATCGACCTTCGCAGGTCACAAACTTCTTGATTATCATTAATAAATCGTGCAAACATTGTTTGAGCATAGTTACGGGCATACCTTTATCACAGGAGGTGATTTTGCGCGATTGAAACAACAATGTCCACGGAACTTCCTCAACCTTGCAATTCTTAAACCAACGCTGCCCAGAGGTAGATAACCTCGTGGCTGAGCTGATGAACTGTTCATCAATCTCTAACTGTACATCGCCTACTTTAGCTCGACAACCATCGAAGTTCATGGAAAACTATCGAGCCACGCAAAGGTTAAAACCCTCAAAATGTTCCACGAAGGTAAGCCATCCACTGTCTGCCAAATCTTGGAGGGAATTATCAACCATCAACAAGGCCTATTTTCCATTGGGTTCAACTCGCACGACTGGTGCCATGGAGCTGAATGCATGGTAAGGGAAGGGTTCGAATTCATCAACACACAATAATAGAGCTACCCGAACCAACAACAATGAATCGAGCCAAAAGAGGTAAGCATAAATGTGCGCATGCGAAGGTGGTGGAGTCTGCCATGCATAATATTCATTACCCAAGTACAACCACCAAATTTCATAGCTGTTTACTCCATAATAATAGTTCAACCATTAACTTATGTATACAATCAACCCAATGCAATGTGCATACCAATACGCACCAGCACTATGCCATAGTGTTCAAATCATTCGACGTATAGATCAATACCAAAATCATTATGCGCCAATGTATTAATACATATAATCAAAAGTCCAATCAATGTGCCAAAACGAATTCATATAATCGACTAGCCAAATTTATGAAAAGATTGACATAAGGATCATATCATATATATATATAAATAAATCATAACCCCTATGCAATTCATAGAATCAATGATTAGGCAAGTCATAAAAAGTGTGAATCCAAATGCTCAATGCCTTACAGCCTCAATAAAGTCAAGTTATGCAATCAATATAAAAATGTCCCATGAGCATAGCTTGAAAATCCTTCTAGCCACATAACGATAGATAAAAGGTAAGTGCAGTAGGCATATCGATAAAAATATCATGACAGTTCAGATAGTGATCGAAATGTGACCTCGAAAGGAGAAGTTTTCACGCTTACAGACGTGAAAACTTAACGAAGACAAATGTGTAAATGTCGCAAGAGATGAAAGTGTCGTCTATTTGAAAAATGTGACAAAAAACTTGATGTTTGCAAGACATAGGTGTAGGTAGCTTATAGGATAATAAAAATGAATTGGCTACCAACAATGGCAACACACTGGAAGAAGCAGTTATCTCTTTAAAAGTAACAAATTCAGATTAGAATAGCCAAGAAAATTTCAACTCAAAAATAACAACCAGAAAGTCGTTCAAACATCATCATTAATCATTTTTTTCCAGCAGTGTTTTAAAAGATGAAAAACAATAACAGTCTTAAGATCAGCAAGTCACGATATTAAAGAAAAAATCTTCAATATTGTTGGCATAGCCACTGCTTCCAGCAGGCATCCATAGCCTCGACAGGGTTGCCATTTAACCCACTCTGACATCTGTATCCTGTCAAGAAGTTCTAGATCATAATAAAGGACATTAAAGAGGTTTCTTATATTTTTCTGTAGATTTTCATGTACCCGACATTGCTTCGCTGCTAGCAGGCCTGTTCAGTACCCCGACGAAGTTGTCTTAGCGCCATGCATGCATTTACCCACTGCCAGCAGACTTGTTCAGTATCCTGTCGGGTTTACAAGCACTTTCCACAGCTCTTATTAATAATTTTATTTTGTTTTTTCTTTTGTAGATATATAGCTGAGCGGGGTGACGCTGAAAATCTTGATATTTTAACATATTTTTTAGACCTCATCAGAATTTTTTTTAGCACTGTTCTTTATTTATCTCCAGAAATGTTTTATTTACAAAAAAACTTCTTATGACAGGGAGACATCTTTTGAGTCATTCCTTTACGGAAAAGGGACAGCATAAAAAGATAATAGATGATCATGACAAACTTTGCTCAAAGATTGAAATCAGTAAACTTCTTTCAAACAACAAAATCTTCCAACA
>SNQJ01S0185182.1:0-18766 GCA_010110895.2 Picea sitchensis | reverse complement strand
CAAGATTCTGCAATCGAAAGGAACTAGGACCCAACTTTTCAGCAATTAAAAATGGCCCGAGCCATAAGTTTTGAAACTTGGTGTGCTCACCCTTTCCTTCGTGTGGTTTGTCCCATTTTAAGACGAGATTGCCTACTTCAAAATTCCTATCAGAAGCAAAATTAGAATCGAACCAAATTTTAACCAATTGTTGATGTTGATCTAACTTATGCTTAGCTTGGGCTCTTACTTCTTCCAACTTTAACAAGCGTTAATTCGGTTTTCTAAAGGGGGACAATCTTCTTCTTGGACCTTTTGTGACAACTGAAGCGAAGGAAGAAGAATGTGAGGTGGCAGAATTGCTTCTCTGCCATAAACGAGAAAAAAGGGGGAGTTGCCTATAGCGGCTTTGGGTGTTACCCTATAAGCCCACACTGCCTTCAGCAGTGCATTGTGCCAATTCTTGTGATTTTCAGCCACAGTTCTCTTGATAATTTTGATCAAGTTCTTGTTTGTTGATTCTGCTAAGTCGTTGCCCTGGGGGTAGTAACTAGCAGAATACTTCAGATTTATTCCTTTCTCCAAAGAAAACTCGCTCATCTCAAGAGAAGAAAAGTATGAAGCATTGTCGAAGACTAGATAGTCAGGGATACCAAAACGAGTGATAATATTCAAGTTTAGAAAAGAAATTACCTGACTGGTGTTGATAGTTCTTAGCGCAGCAGCTTCAGACCATCGTGTAAAGTAATCTATGGCTGTCACAATATACTTGTGCTGTTGTGAGGATGGAGGGTTAACATGACCTATGATATCAATGCCCCATTGTTGGAAAGGCGAATCTACTGAGACGGGTTGCAAGGGAAAGGCTGGTTTTTGCAACCGCCCTGATGCTTTCTGACAGATGATACATTTACGACATAAGGCATGGGCGTCCCTAAAAAGTGTGGGCCAGTAGTAACCGACTCTTAAAACCTTATGAGCAGTGGTGTCGCCACTGAAGTGACCACCATCTTCTCCTGCATGCAACTCAAGAAAGACTTTTTCTGGTTCGTCTTTTTTGAGACAGCGCATTAGTACGCCGTCAAAATTTTGACGAAACAGTATACCGTTAACTAGATGAAAGGAGGAAGACTTTAGTCTTAACGCTCTTCTCTTGGCGGGGTCAAGGTGACGGGGTGCTAATCCATGTTCAAGACAAAATCTAATATCATCGTACCAGGGACTAACAAGGTTTTGTGTGCAACAAATTAAACTTTGATCGCGTTTTTCTAGGTTTGACGTATCACTATCTTCTTGCTTTCTTGTTTCCGAATCAACAACCAATTTACACAAACCTTTACCTCTCGCAATCTGAGCTGGGTTGATCTCTAAGTCATACTCCTGCAAGGAGGTAACCCAGTTAGCTCTCTTCTCTCCTAACTCCTTCTGCACTAACAAGTTCCTTACGACAGGGTAGGGGACAATGACTTTCATCCTTGACTTCAAAAGATAGGACCGGAAATGCTTAACTGCTTTGAAAACAGCGTAGGCTTGCCGATCGACCGTTGGATAGTTAAGTTCAGTACCTTTGAAAGTAGAGCTCATAAAGGTGATGGGTACTTCGTTTTTATCAGAATTATTTTGAGTTAGGACTGCGACGTAGGAACGATCAGAGGCAAAAGTATAGAGTGTAAAATCTTGAGAGAAGTTAGGGCTCATGAGAGACAGAGCATCTATTATGGCCTTCTTTATGGCATTAAAAGCTTGATTTTCTGTGGGTCCCCAGTGATATTCGGTGTCTTTCTTAATCAGGTTCTGTAGAGGTCTGACCATTTCGGAGAAGCTGGGAACAAATATTCTCATGAAGTTAATCTGGCCTAGGAAAGACTACATGGATTTCTTGGATGTAGGAGGGGGAAGTTTAGCGATGACTTGAGTCCTCTCGGGGTCAATAATAATCCCATCACTAGACACAATGAATCCTAGCAATTTACCCTGTTCTACTGCAAAGATGGACTTTTTGGGGTTCAAGGAGATGTCGTATTTACGATATCGTAGCAGAACGGCTCGTAAGTGAGCTAGATGATTGTCTTTGTTTTTAGAATAAACAGTCACATCATCTAAGTAAACTACGACGGAGTGATTGATTAAGCCTCGAAAAGCAATGTCCATTGCTCTTTGAAAGGTAGCACCAACATTAATCAATCCAAAGGGCATTTTGCGATAAGCATAAGTGCCCCACGGGGTACGAAAGGTGGTTTTGAGTTGGTCTGGTGGAGACATCAGGACTTGGTAGTATCCGAAGAAACCATCCAATAAAGATAGCCTCTCGGAACCAGATACCTATTGAAGGATCTGTTCCATGGGTGGGACAGGATAATTGTCTTTGTCAGATGCTCTATTGAGGTTTCGGAAATCGACACAAAGCTGAATTTCCCCATTTTTCTTCTGAACTGGGACAAGGTTGGACACCCATTGAGTGTGTCTAATAGGAAAAATTATTTTAGCACTTAGGAGTTTATTCAATTCTTTTTGAACGGTCGGTTCAAGTTTAGGGTGCATCTTCCTTAGTTTTTGTTGGAAGGGTAAGGTTTGGGGTTTCATCGAGATGACATGCTGTATGATATTAGGATCGAACGTTTTAAGATCATCCTATGTCCATGCAAAGACATCCTTAAATTCTTTAAACAATTTAACAAAAGAAGCTTTTTCTTGTCTAGAACATCCCAAGCCTAGATTGATGCATTGAGGATTTTCACTAGTTCCTAAATTGACTTTTTCATAAGACAACGAAGAACTATTGGTTTTACAATTGACCGTCTTTTTAAATTTATCTTCAAAATCATAAAACTTTTCTAATCTAACTATGGATTTGGGTATAAAATTTACCATGTCCAATAGAGCTTCAGGAGATTTTGGATCAGGTATTACTGTAAAATTGTGTAAATTGTCGTCGTGCGTGCGTTCATCTATCACTGCGCCTTGAAAGGTTTCTTCCATATGCAGAAAGTTAATGATTTGTTGATCATCGTCAAATACTCTCTAGTTTGTGATATTGTCAGGGACAGATGGTCAAAACAATAGCTCGATGGAGAATGCATTTGGGGACAATCCTTCTGCAGGAAGAAGTTTAGAGGCTACATTAGCTAGTAGATCTGCTTCAGCATTATTTAGTCTAGGAATGGAATTTATATTGAAAGAAGAAAATTTATTCATTAAACTCCATACCTCAGACTGGTAACTTTTGAGATGCGGGGTAAGACAGTGTATAGAGTCTCTCATCTTCCTAACCACTATTTCAGAGTCGCCAAATACAACCAGGTTTTGAATGCTCATATCCAGATCTTTTCTGAGACCTTGCAGTAAAGCCTCATATTCTGCAATATTGTTAGTACATTCAAATTCTAGTCTACAAGCCATTAATGTCTTGTTACCTGCCGGATCAATGATGATGCAGCCTGCTCCAGCTCCTTCTTTATAATTGGAACCATCAAAATATAGAGACCAAATTTGGTTTCCATCGGGCACATGGGACTGTTGCATAGAAGCTGTTGGTTGCATATATGCTATGATCTCGGACTACTGTTCTGGATTGTTGATAGGTGAGACCTCAATCATGAAATTGCCGAAGAAGGTGTCTGTTAGAACCCTATATAATAGGGGATCAATTTTCTGACTAATATGTATCTATTTCAGGCATATGTGTTCACTCATGACGCATGGTGAAGGCGGCGAAAAACGCCCGACAATGATCGAGCATAAGATGAATGTTTGTGCACGAACTTCAAAGCAAGTTTTGGTGCATTTGGTTTGAAAGGAAAAAATTTTTACTCTTGGGGGTCAAATGTAAGTTTGGGTTTATTTGTCAAAGTTGGGTTTATCAACTATTTTTTGGTGAATTTGGCAAAAATTTGGCCCCTCGGCCTTTGCCTTTTAGCAGAATTTTATGAAAAAAATTCGACATTATTTTTATCAAAAAATTATATGGGCCTAGGGACAACACCCGAATAATCAACACACAAGCCAGCGCCATTTCATACACCAACAACCAACACACAACACGACGCCAACACCAAAATCCAAAGCCCGAGCCTTGGGCTCACTTAGTCGAAACACTATGCATCTATTGGCAAATATCAATACCCTTGTGTATTCTCTTCTCGTGAATGTGGGATATTTCCCACAGAGAATCAAAAAATATATAAAACGCAGTGTTTAAAACCCTATGACAGGTGTTGAAACAAATTAAAGGTGTCCAACGTGAAGGAGTCATAGTGACAAAGGAAGGTTGCATGTTCCTCAAGTTTGCCCCTGCTGTTGGTCCTCGCCAGTTCACTTGACAAACAGAGAACTAATGGTGATAACAGGGGAAGCCACCCAATTCATGGAAAATCCATTCCTGAATGCACGACATCCTTGAAGGGGGTATTGCAAGATATGAAATCTGTGCAGATATGGGATCACCTTTTTTCAGTCTTGTGAGATTTATGGGAGGACCCTAGTTCAAGATGGCGTGATTAGACTTTCAGATTTAGAGGAGTGGAGCCATACAGGGAGGTCTAGAGTTCTTAGCATTGGGCTACCTACCTACTGTATCTTGCAAAGTCTCCTCCACTCTGTAAATTTTGATTCTGCTAGCTTCTCACTCTTTGATGGCACAGATTTGATAAAGTCTGACAGGCCTGAAGGCCGAGTCTTTGAGTGGTTCTTCGAACCATTAATGATCATGAAAGAGAAAAGTCGAGCATACAAAATACAGGAAAGTGAGGCACTCTACTTGATCAAATTGGCACTAACGAGTCAGAATCCTGAACGCATGGAGGCCTGGAAAAATGGCGGTATTCCACCTGAGAATGAGGTGAAACAAGCTGAATTAGAAGCATTGAGCAGAAGGTTGTTGCAGCTACCGGGTTGTTTGTTGGTTGGCTTATTGGGAGTGATAGTGGACGTGCCTATCATTATCTTGATTGCAATATGGAAGATTCCTTACATGCTTTTGAAAGGATGGCATCAACTACTTCATGATCTAATAGGCAAGGAGGGACCATTTTTAGAGACTGTTTGTGTACCATTTGCTGGCGTTGCTATCTTCCTCTGGCCATTGGCAGTGCTTTTAGCTATCTTGACTGCATTTATGTCGAGATTTTTTCTTGGCCTTTATGGTGCAGTTGTCGTGTATCAGGAAACTTCAATTCAACTAGGACTAAACTACATTATATCTGCAATAGCATTGTTTGATGAATATTGTAATGACTTGTTGTACATGCGAGCAGGTTCCTGCTTCCCAGCCAGGCCCAACTACCGTAAGGAAAATAAATCATGCTCTGAACATCTGGAAACAAGTTATACGATATTCCAATGATGCTTGATCTTTTATGAACAAAGGAGTCTTTTCCAGAGATTGCATGTCATTAGTCCCTAGAAGAGGAGAACATACATTTTGTGGGCACTTCTAAAGGAGCTAGTTTGTTCAAGTGTGATGACACAGGTAGATGTTGCGTTGAAGATTAAATAGCTAAACTCAGAGGTCGATGAATATCTAAAGACATGCCAGCCAATGGATTTTTTAGTGATTATTGTTTAAGAGAGGGGTTATTGTGGCTTGCCCATCATGCTCCTATACAACCGATTGTTTATCCTTCAGACATTAGAGATCTGGTTTTGGAATCTTTTGGACCCTCACTTGAAAAGCCTTCTTAAATGTGAATCCATCAGAAGTGACAACGATTAAAAATAATTCCAACTGAAAATTGCTGAAGCTAGTGGCAAAGCAGTTAGATAGGGGGGTAGATCATCATTGTTTTGAAGCATATTTTCAAATTACAGTTGAGCAGCCAACAGAATACGATGGAAGCAAAGAGACGAGGTGGAAAAATATCCCAGTTTTCAGGCATTGTTTGAACCATCTGGCAAACATGAAATTCGGTTACAGGGAACACATGGCAGGAGGTTACAGTTACCCAACCACCTCAAGGCATTCGACTGCTGCCACATTTGTTCATTGTGATGTTGTTAACTCCCATTCACTAGCAAACCATTAACTAACTCCAGATGTTAAATCAACAGTTGCCAAATCATTTTTTTTGTTTAGAAACAATCTACAAGTGTCAATATCTTTGTAACTGTTTACTATTCTTAGAGTGCAGAGTTAAAGCGCAAGTCTTGGAGGACTGATAGGCCCGGGGGTTTGTTTATTATTTATACACTTGTAAAAGACTAATAGAGGGTTCTACTGGGCTGAATAGGAGAGGCTCGACCTGTGTGAGAGGTCCAGACCTGTAATTTTCATTTTCTTTGCTGGAGCTTGGGCTATGTATGGCCAGTTAATATTATTGTAATATTTAGATGATCAATTCAGAAATGAGCATGTTGTTCATAGGATTCCTATGTGGAAATGTTGGTGGTGTTATTCTTGGTTAATGTATTTCCTGTCTTCTTTACAATTTGTTTTCAGTTCTTATTACCAGAAGGAAAGTAATAGAGGTAGAATTTATCAGTAGATACTCTGCCTCTCATCTTGTGGTAATCTTTATGTTTTATGTTAAAGCTTAGTTCAGGAATTCTTAGCTTCTCCTGTGCCTGGTTTTTTCCCTCATCTATTTCTTCCTCTAATCCATGCCATTAAAACTTAAATCGATCCAATGTTTCTGTTACCTTGCCCTGTGTAAAAGTCTTGTCCAGATCTGAGATGTTAATCATTTTTAATTGCAGACCCCATTTGACCAATGGCCCTCCTTGCTATCTCAAACTAACCATCTAAAAATCAAAAACTCTATATTTTCAGTGCTTTTATAGCTAGCCTAACATCAGTCCTATTACAAACCAAGTTAAATATAAAAGAGAGATCCCTCTTTGAGTCTTGGAGGGATAGATCCAAGACTCGAAGCGGTTCGAGGTTACCTCTGTGATTGCCTCAGCAGCCTTAGGCAAATTACAGAGCGCTAACACACAGGATTCTCATAGCCAGATCTATATTCTTGGAAAGTTTCAGAGCATTTGGAGGCCTCCTTCATTAGGGCTGAACCATCTAGGGTTTCAGTCATCTAGTGGGGTGCACCATTCAGATCTATGGGGTTTGAGAGTGGATTTGGGAATTTGGACATCTGGGTTGTCCTTACAGTTGCCTGATCTATCATTTGGAAAATTTCTCAGGATGATTGGACACTTTTGGTAGCAAGGAAGAATTATTGAGGGCTTCAGCATTCTAGCAGGACGTGGCACTTTCCAGCTTGGAGGTTGAGCATTAGTACGGATCAGATCTACTTGATTCAGTCTTCATTGTATATCGAGCCTTTGGAGGCTTATTTTGTATTTTCGGGATCATTTTATAGCAGCTCATATCTATTGCTTGTACAACCATCTAAGGTTTATGCCAGATCAGCCATCTATTGTATTGATATTACATTGCTCATAATAAAAAGGTCAGATCTTTGCTTGTGCTTCTACATCTTGAATATATTGTGATCTCCATGTGTTGATAAATCTTGTATGCACTTAATAAATCAATAAATTAGTAGTAGTTAGTGATTCCAAGAAATAATTTAGCTTGGGATCATTACAAGGTGAACATTCCTCCCATTCTCATAACTTTCATCCTCATCACTTTCAACGTGACCTACGCCTNTACATCTTGAATATATTGTGATCTCCATGTGTTGATAAATCTTGTATGCACTTAATAAATCAATAAATTAGTAGTAGTTAGTGATTCCAAGAAATAATTTGGCTTGGGATCATTACAATGGACAACAACATATGGCTGACTCAATAGAGGGCTCATGTGAACTTCTCTTGAACATATGAATGACATGACCAAGGACATGGCAGCACTGACTCAAAGATGACCCAAGATATGACCTTGTAGCAAGTCGAACGAGAGACAAATGGATTTCCCAACCCGGATTCAAATGATGAATAGGGGGTGTCATGTTCAAGAGTGACGCTTACTGCCATTAATATGAATACGAAAAACCATCCCTTTCCCAAAATTTCCCCCACCATTTCTGGCGAGTACCTCTTTATTTTTATGCAAGCTTGAGGAGGATAACATATTCTTGTTGATGTAAGCTCATCCTTCATATGAGTCCCTCGGAGTATATTTAACGAACCCTAGGAAGGAGTGGTTCGGTCCCATTGTGGGTCTGTCGATGTTTGTTTAACAAGTTCAAGGATAGAAAACTCGGGAGTTTTTCATGTTTTAAGAGTCTGAAAAACACTTAAAGAGAACTCTCCCCATTCCTTTTTCGTAAAGTGATAAACTATCGCACGTCGAACATTTTCTTTAGATACTTTAACAAACATGAAGAGAACAATATCGCTCGACAATCTTTTCATTTTTATGGAGCGTGAAAAGAGCTTAAAGGATACTCCCTTAGGTTCATCATTTTCATCTTACCATGACGAGTACGAAAAGACGAGAAAAAGTATACTTGGTTACATTCTCATATATTTTTGAACACGAGAACGAACGAAGACTGAGCTCGAGGTTTTGACTACAAAACCCTAAAAAAGTAGCCATAGTTGCGACAAAAAGAAGAAACACCGGTACCCCCTCGTTCAGACTTCGAAGTTTCTATATCTACAAAAACCATACTCACAAGGCTATTAGGGCATTAGGTTTTATAAGCAAAGAAATATATAAAAAATCAATAAAAATTAGTAAAAAGTGAACAAATATGGGTAAAAAGGGATTTTTACCATTTCATTATGATTTTTCCAAAAACATGCCCAACACACCTCATTTTCCCCCAATTTCTTTGCTCGATTGCGAGAGGCACAAGCGATCATTTGAAGAACCATTTCAGCCAACAAGGTAAGCTCTTGATCTTTCAACTTTTCCATGGTTTATTTTTAGTTTTTATTGGCAATTTTTAGGGTTTTAGGTCCATTTTAGGGTCACACCATGTGCTCAATCATTCTCATAGGCGGGCCTTGTGGGACCTACGAGAATCTCGCACTGTGCCAAAGGATCACCTACGAGGGCCGAAACATGGATTTTAAAGTTAAATTTTCTCAATAAAAATTATGCAAAAGTTTGAAACAAGTTGTTGAATCTTCTCTCATGGCTCTTGTGCAGGTGTTTGACCATCACAATGCTGGAGTGGAAAGAAAGAGAACATGAGGAGGTTGATTCCATTACCGGGAATGACCTGGGTACAGTCGCTGCCCTCCGGGATTGTGGGTTATTGAAATTCTTTAGGATTTTAGGCATGAGAGCCCAACTTAGATTGTTGGAATACCTGGTCCATATGTGGGACGTGGACCAATAGTTATTTCATGTGGGATTCTATACATTGACCCTAGATATCGAGGATATCTATTTTCTAATGGGGTTTTCATGACGTGGATACCACGCTAGCTTGACCAGAGGCAGAGGCGACAAGCTCCCTATGAGCGAGTATTGTCGCCAGTATTGTGTTCCTGGGGAAGAAAAAAGCAAGGGTAAGGTTGTTATTTGGGGGGTCCAAGATTTGACCCTCCAGACCATCTTATTCACTATCGCATGCATGGATGGGAGAGTAGCTCCACACATGGCTCTCTAGAGCTACTTCCGATATTCCATAGAGTGTACAGAGCCTCGGTTATTCAACTAGTCGGATGTAGTTCTCCATAGTATGAAAAGACAATTGACGAAGTGATAAAAGGGTGAATTGAAGCAGTTTGGGTATGGATCACTTTTGGTGTCATTCTTCCTCGAGAGGGTCCCACTGCTGCAACTACAGGTTGAATGGGGTTTACCATCCCCACAGGATCCAAGGATGTTGAGGTGGTGCAACCTCATGGCTCGACACATAGTTGGGCCTATAATCAAGTACAATGATTCAATTTTTGATTGGTTAAGGCCCCATATGTTGATGATTGACGACTACCATATGCTGGTTTGGATTTCTGAGGGGATCCAGATTTGTCCCTACCTAAGGATGCTCAGTGGGGTGATTTAGGTAAGAAGTACACATTTTGTTCTTTTTAAATGTTTTTGCAAGTTTTATCGTATGAAATGTTTTTATGTTTGTCCAAGAACTCATCAAAAAATCTTTTTTTGATGACACAGATGTGGGGCCATATCGACGTCTAGGAATGTCTCCTATTCAATGGTGAGGAGAGGCAGCTCCAGTGGAAAGATGGGATATCGAAGACTACGAGGCAATGGAGCATAACTTGGAGGGGTTGACTGGAGACATCTGGGATATTACTATTGGGGATATCCTTAGACATTACCAGCACCATACTGTGGGTGTGTCTGATTCTATCAGTCGATTTCTTCATAGGGTAGGTCGAGCAGTTGTGTGTTATCGTGAGCATCATTCATGACGCTATTTTGTAGAATCTATGGGCTTCGTATTTTGAGATTTTGGTCCTTGGACAGAAACTTTTTGTAAAACATTTTGATCATTATATACATACATACGGCTTCTACCAGCTTATTTTATGTTGTGTGATACATGTGATGTGTGATTGGTTTATAAATGGCCCAAATGTCTATCTAACACATAGTTAGTTAATGCATCAGTCAATGTATTTAGACATCTAGGAATGTGCTAATACTCAATATAATCAAAATAACATTCCAATAGGCGAATTCATAAATATACTCATAATAAAGTAGGACTTCGAATAGCATAGACATTACTTAGTTGTAGTACTACTAGCTGCAAATTAAGTCATATAACCAGGTGGTAGATACCAAGTGAAATAGAATTAATCAACAATTCAACGATGGTGCTATATTCTGCAATATTATTGGTTGCACGACCAAGGCACACACCTCGTAGACAGATAAGTTCATTTGTAGGTGCGTAAATTGCCCATGCAACAAAAACAAGGTTCTGAGTACTACGACTAGCACCATCGGTGAAGCCAATGTGGGGTAGCGAAGACTCTGACATATGGAAACCAAGTACAATGTAACATAAGATGTCGAGGGAAAATACCAAATAACGAAAAAGCATACTAGAATAACACACAAAAAGTATGATACAATAAAATACAAGCACTCATGCATAGGTGATCTTAGGCATAGTACTTCTTTAACTACAACCCATTTCTGGGTTCACTCAAAGGGATACCTTCGTAGTCCACCAACTCATAAGCTCCTTTCTCCAAAACTCATCTAACGATATAAGGACCTCGCCACATAGCTTCAAATATCTAGGCTCCTAGCATATCCCGATCTTGTTCGTAAAGGAGAAACAAATCACCTTCGGAGAAAATGCGTGGCCTGACACATTTGTCGTATTGGGATTTGACACGTTTCTTCTAGGACTCTATAACTAGGGTGGCATCGCGACGGGTTTAGTCTAATTGCATGAGATACAACAGATGTTCTTCTTCGATAGAAGTGTTTGGGAGAAGTTTGACGACTAGTTTTAGGGAGGGTATCTCACATTCAATCGGCAAGATGGCTTCTAGACCATAAACTAATTGGAATGGTGTAAACTTGGTAGCAGACTTAACGGATGTCCGGTAAGCCCACAATATTGAAAACAACATCGTGTGCCAACTCATTTGTGAATCCCTATCATTCGTCGAAGAATGGTAATGAGGACCTTGTTTATTGCTTCAACTTGGTCGTTGTCTTGTGGGTAATAGGGTGTTGAGTTTTCATGGTGAAGACCCAACTTTTTAGTGAGTTCAGACATCATAAAGTTTCTAAAGTGGCTATTATGATTAGTAATGATAGTCTGAGGAACACCAAAATGAGAAATGATGTGATTGAATATGAATAATGTTTCATTCCTTCCGATATTTTCAAATGTTGGCATTGCCTCAGCCCATTTCATAAAATAATCTACAGCTACAATAATGTATCCATGCCCCCCAGCCGAGTGAGGGTGACATGTCATAAAATTGATACCCCATTTTGCAAAAGGACCAATAGAGACCACAGGGTGTAGAGGAGCAGGGTGTGATCGCATTTTATTGTTGTAGTTTTGGCAAGCATGGCATTTTTGGACAACAATTATACAATCGTTGAATAAAGAAGGACAAAAATACCCTGCTCGTAAGATCTTCTGGGCAGTAGCATACCCAGACATGTGACCACCACAGGCTCTTGAATGGCATTCAATTAGGGATTTCTTGTCTTCATCAAATGTGAGGCAATGTCAAAAAATAGAGTCAATCCCACGATGATAAAGAGTATCACTGAGGATAATATACTGACGGGCTTGGTAGCATGTTCGATGATGGTCAGGGCTAGACAAATTGGGCTGGAAAGTCTAGGTATGGAGATATATGATGATATCTTCATACCAAAGGTCATCAAAACTAATCAGGAAAAGGGATTCATCGGGTAATGAATCGGCTACTACATTTTCTGTCTCAGAGTAGGGAAGGTTGCATATCAACTTGAAAAACACCAAGGATTTCTTGGACTTAGCACGTTCAAATTCTAAGTCAAAGTCCTAGAGTATTATGATCCATTTGGAGTATTTCCCCCCTAGCAATTGGCGTGTAAGAATGTGCTGCATAGGGTTGTAGTTATAAATTACCGTAGTCTTGTGAGAGAGGATATAGTGTCAGAAATGTTGAACAACTTGGACGACTGCCAAGGCCATTTTTTCAACATGTAAATACTTGGTTTTAGTAGTCATGAGACTCTGATTCAAGTAATAAATGACATTTTCATCATGAGAATCATCCTCCTAGATGAGAACCATAGTGATGGTATAGTACGAGTCTGCGAGGTAAAGGAAATAATCCTGACTGTAGTCAGGAGGGGAGAGTAATGGGGTACGTTTCAAAGATAGTTTCAAAGATTCAAAAGATTTATTGGCATTGGTATCCCATACGAACTCAGAACCTTTCTTGAGAAGTCGCGTAAATCCAAGAGTTAGCTCAACATAGTTTGGGATGAAACAACGAAGAAAGTTTGCCTTCTCTTGCAAACTTTGTAACTGGCGAAGTGAGGAAGGAGGAGGGAGATTGGGAATCACCTCGACCTTCAAAGGATTTACACTAATCCCTTTATGTGAGACAATAAAGCCTAGAATTCGGCTGGATTCTACGCAAAAAATGCATTTGTGGGGATTCGAGCATATATGGTAAAGCCGACATCGAAGGAAAATGGCGCGAAGGTGTATTGGATGATCTACACGATGCATGGAATGAGCAGTTAAGTCATCGAGATATGGTTGCACAATGTACTTTATATCATGGAAGTCGTAAGACATAGCACGCTGAAAACATGCGCCAACATTCTTTAAACCGAATTGAAGTTACCAATAGGCGAAAGTGCCCCAAGGACAAATAAAAGAAGTCTTGTGTTGGTCTGCGGGAACGATATTGATTTGATTATATCTGGAGAAACCATCCATCAGAGAGAAGATTTCACTTCTGGCACAATCATTGACGATCTGTTCAATGAAGAGGGTAAGAAAGTTGTCTTTAGGACAAGATTTGTTAATGTCCCTATAATCAACACACACACGGATCGTGCCTTATTTCTTGTCGACCGAGACAAGATTGGAAACCCAATCAGTTTGAGCCATAGGATAAATAAAGCCATCTTTGAGAAGTCTCTCAAATTCAAGATTGATAGCGGCCACTTTACGTGGTTGGACCGGATGAAGGCGTTGCCGGATAGGTTTAGCATCTGGGTATGTCTTAAACTCACGTATCACAATTTCGAGGTCAATACCTGGCATTTCTTCATAGCTCCAGGCGAAGATGTCACAAAATTATTGGAAAAGAGACTTTTAGGTGACAACTTCATCATGGGAACATGAATCTCTGATATGCACATTTTCGACAATTACAGGTTTTATGGATATGTCAAGGGGGATGTTGGGTGAGATGTTACTTAAGTTCCCTTCATAGAAAAGATCATGCATAGACTCGGGAATGATAGAAATGACGACAATAGTTGACGGGGTTGAGATCTGTTGGTAACCCTCAATGGTGTGTTGTTCCAGGAAGAGGATGGAATGATGATGTCCATCGTCCCAAGGGGTGTCTTCCATGGACATAATAGACATAATCATCTCGTCTGTGGGAAAAATAATGTGGAATGGATCTGGAGATAAATCACCAAGAGAGGGGGTAGAAGGGGTTTTCGATTGAATGGCTTGATAAGTGGATTCGACCATACTCAAAGGCATTTCGTCGCCATAACGAAGATGATCATTGGGGTTGGGTACCATCCACGGATCATAAGATGCAGGGGTTTCATGAACAAAGGTGGAGATCATGTTGATCAAGGTGACAAACGAATGTGTAACATCAGGTGGTGGGATGGGGAAAGTACCCATTAATGAGGAATCTTTAAGAAGACCCACACCAATGTTCTCATATCCGGGGCGGGTTGCAATGAACGATACATTGTCGATACGTGCATCGGAGTGAAAGAAGGCCAATTAGTCGATGGTAACTACTTTTCCTTGATGTGGGAAACAAAGTATATGGAAAAGAGTCGACACAATTGCACACATAGAATCAATCCAGCTACAACCAAGTAGAAGGTTGTAATCGAGAGGAGCGTCAAAGACCTCCACTTCAAATTGGACCATTTTGCCTTCTAATGTAATAGGCAATGAAGGGAGGACACCGTAAGGCTTAAAACTAGAGTCGTTGAAGGCTTTGAGCATGTTATGGGATTCAGTCAAAGGAGGAGAGTCGATGGCTTTCCAGTAGGTAATAGACATGACACAAGTCGAGGCACCCTCATCAATAACCGTTCTACAAATGTTTTTTTCGTAGACAATAACTTGTATTTGGAATGCGAGTTGAGGGGGTAACCTTGGAATCTGATCTTCCAAGTTAAAAATTATTATATTCATATTTGTGGGGTCAATTCCACCAATAGCTTTCAACAATGCCTTCTGTTGTATATGACAACTCTGAAGGACTTCGAGGGCTTACATTGTAGACAGTGCTTGGGCTAGATCTTTGACAATACTGTAGTTCTGGGGAACACGTGCATGGGGGTTGAAAGCCGATTTTTAAACAACACCCTTTGGAGGAGGGCGAAGAACTATATCTAGGCTCGATCGTTTGAGATGAAGAGGACCATTGGTAGGTATGGTTGGACCAATGAAGGAGGTATTGCATCAACCATCTCTTTGGAGGAAGGATAATCTTTGGCTTGAGTGGTAAGTGTAATTTCATTCTTCTTTGAATCACTTGTACACATTAAGACATAGGAGGTATTGGAGGGGAAAGGTTGGTCATGAATGAACAATTAGGCTTGTTGTTGAGAAGGGAAGGGTTGTGACAATACGGCCAGAGTGGGTGGTTTCGTGGTCCCTTGAAGGAACTTGGTAACCTCAGCTCATCGTGGAAAATCCTTAGTGTAGTGATCATCACCACAGATAAGACAAGGGTATCGGGGTTTGTTCTTATCCCTATCATCAACAGGTGGGGTTTTGGTTTTCTCAGTTTGCGGATTATTTTTATCCTCCTTGTTCTTACCCTTTCCTTTTTTGGATTTATTTTTTTCGGCGGGGGTAGATTGGATAGAGTTTACCTCAAAAGTCTTGTCAGTGGGAGGGCTAGGAGACAGACCATTTTGAACATTAGAAGAAATGGACTTGGGGTTGTCGCTAGATGTTTGGACGGAATGAGGTTGGGCCTGGAAAGTGCCAATCACATCATTATCTGCATGAGAAGCAGTAGGATTAGTTGAAGTAGTATAAGTAGAAGGACAAGGTGCATCAACGAGTAATTCGTAAAGAGTACCCATTTGTGAGTAAACGAGGTCTAGGTATTGGGCACGACTGATTGCCTATTATTTTATAACAACTCCACCCATGGCGATGTCATGAGCGATATCATTCACGAATGATTTCATGAACCATTATGCCAACAATTGATTGGGAAGTTCTGTTACCCGTGATTTTGGTCATCATGATGATGTATTGATGATGGTCTACTCAGGCTTTTCATTGGAACTTTCTCCTGAGAAAAGTTACCTTCATCTCTTTCCAGAAATCACATTTTTGAGGAATGTTCGTAGGCTGCTAGTATATTTTCCTGC
The DNA here is from genome assembly GCA_010110895.2 of Picea sitchensis. Lineage (NCBI taxonomy): Eukaryota > Viridiplantae > Streptophyta > Pinopsida > Pinales > Pinaceae > Picea > Picea sitchensis. The sequence goes on along the minus strand of SNQJ01S0185182.1, from coordinate 2,835 downwards.
GAGAATGTATGACTCGCACAGGCTGCCTTAAGCCAGGGTGCGAGAAGTTCACACTGTTTTGAACTGCTAGGATGCGAACTCTTTCTAAAGCAAGGAAAAAGATGAATTCTCAAAGCTTCTAGAAGGGAATCTTCTAGAAGGAGGAGATGGCATTTGAATGGTTATCCTAGTACTGGATTCCTAGATATTTTGGGATCATTCTTATCCAAGTAACTAATTCATTCTCTCCTATATATTAAGGGAATTCTCATGGAAAAAGTTAGAGGCAAGAAAGAAAACAAGGTTAAGTAAGATTCATTGGAGAATTGATCAAAGATTGTGTGAAGGACTGATGCTACAACATCTAAGAAATCTAGCAAGTTTATCAAAGGTGGTTGATCGTCTTCATACAAGTGAGCAAGTGTGTGTGTCGGAGCCAAGGGCCATCGAAAGGAAGTTTGCAACATCAAGGCTCAGGTTGTAATCTTTACTTTCCATCAATATGATACAGTAATATGTCTCTTTCCCATAAAGATAATTCCACTTTATTGTATAACTCCTTTATCATATACATAGATTCACTGTTGAATAGATTGTGCTTTCTTCACTTCGGTTGGTTTGTGTTGTCTTGGTCTTGGCTGCACAAGAGCACTGGAGTGAAGAAGGAGAAACAAAGACCATAGGAAGTGATTATAAGGTATGTAACTTGTTCTTGCATCCTAGTTAATTCAATAGTCAAAATCTAGGGAAAGAGTATTATTCTGTCTTTCTTTGTTCTAGATCCAGGTGGATCTAGGGAGATCGGTTTGTGTCTGCACTTACGGATTTATCCAATAACAAAATTGGTGACTCCAATGGGGAACAATCCCATTTTCTTTGTGGCTTTTGATATTATTCTGTGGTCATTTTCTCTGGTTTCACTCTTCTCTTGTCCTATCAGTCTCTGAGTCTTTAGGATATCCTGATAGACCTTCTGGGTCTAGAAGCCTTCTTGAATTTTGCCTCATTTTTCAAATTTTTACTTATGTTCAGGGATTCTCGCACTGCACTTCATTGCATCCTGTGAGAATAGGTAGAGTTCACACTCTGCCCATAGGTTTCAGTGCGAGGTTCTCGCACCCTGCTCAAGGGTCACTTGCGAGAATCAATGATTCTCATAATGTGTTATATTGCCTGCCTACGAACACTTTTTTTCAAAAATTTGATTTTAAGTTTTGGCATTTTTAACTGCCCAGATCAGTTTGATTGCCTCTTGTACATTGCTTGGACCTCTAATTGGTGTCTTTCTTGTCTTTGTTTGTATGCATGGACAGTCTTAGGGTTTCAAGGCTTTTCTTGTCATTTTGGACTTGACTTTCATTTCTTGGCTTTTCTTGGCAAAACCATTCTCTCTGACTTTAGAATTTGAGTGTGTTTGATTAGTTAAGATCCAGTGATTGGTTGAAAGTTAAGTTTGCTTGGTTTTCCTCATTTTCTTATGGTTTGAAAGATCATTTTCTTTTGCATTTGAAAAGACTACATTGGTTTGCTCTTTATTTTTTCTTTCATTGAAAGAGTGGATTGGGTTATTTGCTTGTTCATTAATTTGATTTTCTTGACTCTCATTGGCATAGTGAGGGTCCTTTTTGAAAAGTGAACAATAAAGTTTTTCTTTCAAAAAATTGTTTTTGTCTTTAGAAAACATTGAAAAAATCAAATTATTGAGCTTGTTGAAGTATTTGAAAAGACACAATAGAGAATTTTCACTTGATAAATGATTGTTTGTGTTGCCATTTGAAAGGAAATTTTTCATTGTAGTTCAAGGTTGATTTGGAAAACTTTTTCTCTCTCCCATACATAGGATTCATTGAATGAAAAGTGATATATTTCATTCTCATCCTTGCATTATTGGGTCAGAGTCATACAACATAAGTTTCATTTATGTTACCATTGAGTAAACAACAGCGTTTAATAACACTGCGTAATCATAAAATTTATCTAGTAACTTTTTTCTAGGGATCTTTTACACCAACATTTAGCTAGACTAGCGCTTTGGAGTAGGAAGAGAGATACACTCTCCAAAAGAACAAAACACACAATAGCATCTTGTGTTAGGGAGTGTTAAATTCCATTTGCAACATCTTGTCCTGGGAAGCCCTTATCACACAAGGGTCAACCACGAGGTCACATTGGTATTGGCAGAGTTACTCACCCTGCTTTGTTTATATCAGTGTAGAGATTGCACGTATTACAGGGATCACTCAAAGGTATACCCACAATGATGAGTGGAAGCCTTTTGAGTTGATTTCGGGATAGATACCTTTCCCTTGCATGTGGATCGGACTGTCGACTGTTCCCCCAGGCTTTATTATTTTTGGTGGTGACCTTAGTGGTCTATCTCTCTAGGTTCTTACCCGAGGTGACTGTGGAGGGGAAAGTCTTCATGGTACCTAGAATTGACATTGACCAAACTCACTCAGGCTCCTTGGAGGGTATACCCATGATTATGTGTGGGAGCTTGCACCAGGGTGTAAGTCCGTTAAGCAGGTCGTCAGTGTAAATTTTCCACCATAGCCCCGCCCCTCCTCGTCTCATTGTTGCGATGTGTTGGCAGCCAACCCGTTTTTTTTCGATTGCTCTCAAAAAAATGCCTACACCCCTTGTCGTATTACGACAAGTCATTGTCGCATTGTGCTTTTAGACATTAGTCTCATTTTTGCGACCATTGCAATTCAATTTCGACTCAGTTTTCACAACTGCAAGTGTGAAAACCCCTCTTTCGTTGCTAAGATTGTCGTCGTCTTTTGTTGATTTGCTGAAAGATACTTGATCACTGGTTTATCGCGTGACTGCTAAAGGTTTTATCAAACTTATGTT
>SNQJ01S0185178.1:12617-24272 GCA_010110895.2 Picea sitchensis | reverse complement strand
ATCCTTCACCTTTCTTTCATAGTATCTTTTAGTCAGGTATTTCTTCTCGAAATACCTCTTGAATTCCTTCCATGTGATATCTTTCTCTCTAACATGTTGCACCTGCATAAGCTGATCCCACCACATGGATGCTTTTCCTTTTATTTGATACATCGCAATTCTTCCTTCTGCATGAGAGGAATAATTATGTAGTTGTAAATATTTCCTCATGCCAAGCAACCATGTTTTGGCATCTTCCTCCTTCTTATGTTCTCCATCAAATGTAGGAGGCTTAATCTTATTCATCACCCCTTTCAATTCATCCACTCAAAATCTTCGGTGTTTTCTGGTAGGGGATGGGCTCAAACTACTGTGTGCTTCCTTACCGGAATGCTTTGGGGAGCGACGACGATGTCTGCTACCACTCCTTGATCTTATTTTTCTCTTAGGGGTCCCACGAATCCCTATTTTTCTTGTGTCACTCTCCTTTTCCAATTTCTTTTCTATTCTTTTCAGGCTCTTCAACATCCTTAAGTTGAATTCACCCTGTTGATCCCTGACCCTCATGAGCTTTCGACTATCGGCTCGGCGAGCCTGGGAATCTTTCTGCAATCTTTCAATGATTTTCATCACATGCCCTTCCTTATCCAATTCTCTTCTATGCCCATTGGAGTTCGATCCTTCGACTCCCAAGTTGACATCCCTTCCTTCTCTTTCGTTCTTTGAATTGGAGGCAATCAATAACTCTTCCATTTCTATACTCGGTGTTGATTCATGGTTGTCCTGACACTAGTTGAACTCTGCACACACACAACATCTAGTCAACCGAAGTTTGTCAGGCCTTAAACCCTTAATAAAACTACAACATTCATAAACCAACGCGAATAAGAAAATGCTTCGACTTCACAAATTTTCCAAGTTCTGCTCGGCTTTGTAATTTTCGGGTGATATCTCCCTCTTTCTTCCTACCCTCATAACCAAAGGTCATGACCAAATGCTATATTACTAGGTGCTAATTGGGCTTTCGACCTTCGATGAGTTTAAGGCACACACATCTATCTCCCGGAGTTTCGATTTACCAAATTTGCGCAAATCGGGTGGATCGACGGTCCATGTTTACCTAACATCCAACGATTAAAATCCTCTATGGTTCTTCTGTCTTCAAAGATTTCGGGACTTCGGGTTTCAGGGTTTCAGTCCTCGAGGATCTCATAATCGCTTCCCTCTCCAACCCCCGACTTCCAAAAATTCGATTTCCTTACCCTCCGGGCCCACAACATAGTTGTCGCCCACCAAGGTAGTGACACATGGTGCCCTTAAGAAGGTCCACCTGTCAACCATGCGGCCCCCACCTAACGGATTTGATACGTGTTTGTACGAGCCCTCGGCGCTCGGAAATTTGTGACTTCACAGTCGACAAGAAATTATTTCAACCCCCGAACCCCCGATACGTGATACCTCGCGAAGGTTCAATTTCCTTACCCTCCGGGCCTGCAACACAGTTGTTTCCCACCAAGGTAGTGACACATGGTGTCCTTAAGAAGGTCCACCTGTCAACCATGCGACCCCCACCTAAAGGATATGCTACATGTTCGTACGAGCCCTCGGCGCTCGGCACCTCGTGACTTCGCAGTCTAAAATAAATGCTTTCAACCCCCAAACCCCTGATATGCGATACCCCGCGAAGGTTTGATTCAACGGTTCTCTCGTGGCTTGGATCCAACGGTCTGGATCTCCTTCCCTACTCCTCACAACTTGAAACTTCGCGAAACCAAGAATTTGGTCTGCCCTCCAAACTCATGAACCATGAATTCGCAAAATGATCCAACAACGTGGGTTGAAACAAGATCAATGGCTCATATTGACCACGATTAATGGTTCACATTGATTCTTGATATTAGGGTGGTGAGTTCGTCCAACTCCTAACCACCTTACAACTCCACTGGATCCTACGGTCCTTGTGATTTCGCGAGCTCTCCACGGAGAATTCTGACCACCCGATTCAGTCCTCAATGACTTCTGCCCAACAACTGAGTGTTCTCCCTCCTAAACTTAATTTCTATGCGACGGTTTCGATCTTCGTCTCCTTTTGAACACTTCAAAGGTGTTATCCCTCCTGAGCTTTGTAACACGGTCAAGTAGTCTATTGACACTTAGAAACATTATGAGGTCTGAAATTAGTCCTCCAGACACAATTTATTCTCAAAACCTCGGTCCAAAGACCGCTTATCCGGCCCATCCAGGCTCAGCGTTGAAACTAGGCTTTGATACCATACTGTGATGTTCTCCCGGCCGTCATCCCACTGGTCGAGCAAAACTCTATTGTGCGGAACCACATCATTCTCATACTTAATTAATAACATGCATTTAAATCAAATTAAACACATTTAACTCAGAGTAAACACAAGATTACTGCTAACATAAATAATCCCTGGAATTAACAATAATTTATATACACAACAGAATACATGATACATATAAGCATCACAGACATGCATATACTTATAAATTAAGTACAAAATTAACACTTATCTTTTATTATTGGCGTAATTCCACCAACCACGTGCAGGCCTTCCACGAACCTCCCATCCTTAGACCATGCTTCTCATCACTCTCAATAGTGGGTCACCCCCTAGCTGGGACTAATCTCCACCCAAGGTAAGGAATCCTAGTCTAGGCTGAGATTACAGGGAAAACTGCACCGAATAACCGGAAGGATTCTTCCCAGGATGCCTTCTTATGCCCACTACTAACAGACTCTCATTCCCCACATGTATGTTCCACCCAGGAGTATACACCTTCACAAGCACAGTCCATCGGTGCTTCACCTCCCTCTCTAGGCCTCAGCAACAGGTCGGATGAGGAATTCTCAGAGCTCTGAAGCTAGTGTTGGACTCTCTCTGGGAGAAAACCACTTCCCAGTAGACTCTCTCACCTCGAGGGAGTTTCTCACAGGCTTGACAACCTACTTCTTCTACCATGGGCCTGAAAACCCGCTTCTTCAGCACACCCTTCGACTCAATTCCAACCGGGTGAGGGGAACCGCAACAACATCAAGAACTTAGTTGACTCCAGGATGAAGACCACAATAAAAAACAGGCATAGTCCCACAAATGGCAATGACCAGACACTAAAACACAGCCCGCTCAGGCGATTATCTAGGTGTCAGGTTCTACAGAAGACACAAATCATCTCACGGTTTACCGGTTACAGGATGCGTGACAGGAAATTATGTAGAGGTCGAGGATGGAGGCGAAATGCAGAGACTAGATGGGAATACACCGAACAATCATAGAGGTCTCATGGTTTCAGTTTTCAGTGTTGGGAATACAACGAACTGCAGAATGGAGAACAAACCCCCAACTCAGTTGATGCTTCCATTTTTAACCACATGCACCCAGGTCGACACTTGTCTTCCTGGGGCTACATGCATTCCCTTTTGCACACTTGGAGCTGTATGCATTGCCTCTCCCAGGACTTAGAAACATGTTTATCACATAGATTTTGGAATAATAATAAATTATTATTCCCAAGGACTTAAACCCCCAAGCTTATCCCCTAGGCTCAAAACTTAGCTTCTATTTCCAACCTTTCATCCCCCAATCCCTTACCCAATCCGTGGAAGCTTAGTTCCCCATCGCTCATTCATCATGGTCGGTCGGCACGCAGCAGTGTTTATATATTTATTAATGTTCTACATGATTACATATACAAAAGAAGGCTCCCAGCCTTAACACTTAGGCTCTCCGGCCTAATAACACATAATCCCACCAGCTTATATAAACTTGGCTCACCATCCTATAAAACATAATTACAATTAATAATGAAAGATTTATACTTCACAGACATGATTTACAACAGGGCTCGACCTTGGGGACATTACATTGGTGAAATCCGGAGCTGCTTGGCCCCTCTCTTGTCGCAGTGTGGTCCACCTCATGAACTAGTCCTCATAGTTTCCAACAGGGTAATATTGTTCCTTTACTGCATCCACAAAAAATCCCAAGTGGGCTCGACCCCATATTTTCCAAACTCCTTTGTGGAACTCTACTCCTAGTAAGTTTCCCACCAATGTTTGACATGGGGGATAGATTTAAGGAGTGTGAAGGTGATCTTTTCTCTGTTGGAAAAATTGTGAACGGAGAAATAACCTTCTAGCAGGTTTAACCATTTGTTTAGGGATTTTTCATCTATCTGTCCTTCAAATACAGAAATATCAAAATTGACTTGTACCTTGAAAGGCAAGGTGCCTCCAAAGTGGCCATTTGATGAAGATGCACTTGTTTCTGTCGGCAGGCGTTGAAGGATGTGGGAAAAATTCTCCATCTTTTCGTCCCTTTGTCGCGTGAGAGCTTGCTCAAGCAACAAACTGATAGGATCGTATGCTCCGTCATTTTTCTTTTCTTCTGCCATTGAGGGTTTCTTGGGTGTGGAGAGAGATTTTCCTCAAGATAGATAAGCTTGAGACCCAACTTTCTATACTCGAACCTCATTGGCGACATGCACTTAAAAACGATCAAGAGCAACCTGCTCTAATACCATTGATCTGGATTATTTTCGACACGAAATAAGAGCGAAGATATAATAATGAAATGGATAGAGATATCACGGATATCCCATAATATAACATAAATATATCATAGATGAAACCATAAACATAGAGATACAATAATACATGATTTCTATTAATGAAAGAAATGTACAGAGATTGTAAAAATACAGAGTGAAAGACTCGCTAGAATGGTGGCAGCTTATTTATGAGAAGAGATGTGACGGTTACTCGCATTCGCAAGAAGATGATTACAATGAGGCTCTAAAGGCCTTTTTACAATAAAAAGGAATGCCAAAAACCCTAGATATCCAAAAACCTAACCCTAGGAGATGAAGCACCAAAAGTCATGTGGGCCCCGTTTGGGTAAGTTAGTACATCAACTTCCCAGGGTTGTACCTTTTGCATACGATCTCCGTTTTAGGCGTATGATATCCCATTGGAAAGGTATCATCGAGGAGATTCATTTTGGGGGCTCAATAATGCCTTCAACTATTATTGAGAATCTCTATCCCTAGAAACCTTCACTTAGGCCCTCAAAATGGCCCTAGAAGTTAAAAATTGCTAAAAATAGTAAATTGCAAAATTTTCCAGAAAACTATTTTGAGCCAATTAGAAAAGGTGGGTGGCCATCGATATCCACCTGGATTAGCCATAGCCTCCTTCCAGAGTTTACCCTCAGTCGATTCAACTACCTCCCTAACTGACTTGTGCTCATCATCAATGGTAGATAACACAAATACAGAATGCAAATCAAGTCGACTATACCTTTCAATCGGTTTCCTTACTCATTTAGACCTCATTACAACTGGAGTCAGTTGTTCCACCTCTTCGTCTGATTCAATCAACATGTCTTAATCATGTTCTTTGTTCCTTAGCTCAAATATCAGATTCTCTTGTTCTTTCTTCATTTGAGCCTCTTCAATATTGTAATTTTCTCCGACTTATTTGAAAACCACATCTCATCTATAAACTATTTTCCTCAATTTAGGATCCCACAAATTATATCCTTCCATTCCATCCTTGTACTCGATGAAACTACACTTGACTGCTTCATTTTCTAGCTTGTTCCTCCCTTCCTTGGGAACATGCACAAATGCATCACATCCAAATACTATGAGATGTGAAGTGAAGACTTCTTACCAAACCATACCTCATGTGGAGTCAAGTCTACTAGTGCTAATGAAGGAGATCTATTTACCAAATATCTTGCAGTGTCAACTGCATCTACCCAGAATTCTTATGTGAGCTCACTACTTAGCATGATCCTTTCCATTTCCATCAATGTCTTATTCATTCTCTAGAAAAATACATTCTATTGTGGGGTGTATGGAGTTTTATTTTGTCATGCTATGCCACATTGCTTGCAGAACTGCTCAAACTCTTTACCACAAAATTCACCTCCATTATTAGTTCTCAGCACCTGAATCTTTTTCTTTGTTTGGTTTTCCATAAGAGATTTAAACTCTTTGAACTTACTGAAAACCTCAAATTTATTCCTCATGAAACATAGCCATGTTCTCATGGTGAAATCATCTATGAAGGAAACATAATACAAAGATACACCTAGTGATGGGACTGGTATAGGCCCAAACACGTCATTATGTATCAATTTCAGGACCCATTTTTCCCTTGTAGCTCCATATGGGCATCTCACATATTTTCCATATCTGAAATGATAAAAAAAATTAACTTTTAAATTACAATATGGAAAACCGTGAACCATACCTTTGTTTCACATGGATTGAAGTCATTTTTCCCCAATATGTCCCATCCTCTAGTGCCATAACATAGTCGGGTCAATTAGGAGAGGAATGGTCAAGTTAGTTGGAGTCTAGTCATAGTCGATTCTACTTCAAAGACAACAATTCTATTACATACAATCAAGTCAACACTCCCTGACAAATTGTACAAGGTTCCAATCCAAACTCCTCTCATTAATACCATCTCTTCCCTAACCATTTTGCATGAATCCTTCTAAAATAAAGTGTGCATGCCTACATCACTCATTTTGCTTACATATATTAGATTTCTTGCCAAACCCAGAATATATAGCACACCTAAAAGGTTTATACTCCTCTCATATTGTAGCATCATTCGAAATATTCCTCATCCAACAATTTTGGTTTTTGAGTCATCCCCCAATAATACATTTCCTCCTACATATCTTTCATGCTCATAGAATGAATCCTTGTGAGTTGTCATATGAAAATATGCTCCTGATTCGATCAACTAAACATCATGCTCTAACTATATACTTGTTGAAGCTATATAAACATATCCTCCTTTGTTTGGAGAAGTATTTCCTTCAATCGATTGATTTTTGTCATATTCAAAACTTTTCTCACCAGCCTTCTAATTGGATTCCCTTTTGTAATTCCCATCTTTACCGCATTGATCGACCTCTCACCATCAAGGCATCGTTGGTCGATCCTTTCATGTTCTTCCACCCCATTTCCTTTGATAGCAGAGATACAACCACATATATCAGCATTAATGTGGTTCCATTAGTCCTAATAGTCAAAAATAGAATATCCCATGAATCTGACAAAGAACACAACATATTGATATATTTATCCTCCTCAATGATTTTAATATCCACAGACAATAACTGACTTATCACAATATTGAATGCATTCAAGTTATCTATTATTGATCTACCATCGCTCATCCTTAGAAGATGTAATTTCTTTTGAAGAAACAACTTGTTTACCAAAGATTTAGATTGGTACAAGCTTCCCAACTTATCCCACAGTTTCTTTGCAATGTATTCGCCTGAGAAATTTAGTAGTGTTGAATCTACAAGACAAATTTGTATTGACATCCTTGCATTTCTTTCGATTTTCTCCCATTATTACTTAAACATACCCATTGGAATTGTTCTAGGACTCTCAACTACCCATGATTATCAATCTCTAAGAAGATCTTCCATTTTAAGCTTCGACAACTCAAAATTTTGGCCATCAATTTGTTCAATCTCTATCCTTGAACTGCTTGCCATTCTTTTAAGCACAAATTAAATATCACTTCCTTACAAATCCCACTGGACCTAGGTTTGGATCAGATCCAATATCTACTTAACCTTTCTTTGATACGACTTGTATAGAGCAACAACATAAGCTGTGATACCACTTGTAGATAAAATAACACTCACACTAAACCAACCAAGAAATATAAGACAAAATTAAACAAAAATAATCAATGACAATCACGTACACAAATATTTTACCCTCGAAAACCTTAACTGGGAAAACCAACATTAATTGAGTGACTCCCACTCCTTGTTGTCTTATTCATTCATAGAATAAATGTTTACATGAATAACCTTAGTCTACACCTAAGATAAATATCCTACTCTCTTGATTTTACAAAAGAACAACCCTGCAACCAATTCGGCTTACATCTACATGACCATTACATACCACCTATCTTCTAAGAGTTCCAAATCACTAAGAATTCTAGTAACCTCTTATAGTATTACAACATTCCATATTTATAGGATTTAATGCATGCAAAAACCTAATTCATGGTGCCCAAAAATAGTTACAGATCCATGCAGATGGTTGGCTTCAATCACGCAAATCTCAGGATTCAATTACAGTCGACTATCAAGTTGAATTTTAGTTGGATCTTCCAATAGGCTACCAGTCAACCATATTTCGACCTCTAGTATAATCGAGCTATCGACCCAAACTCTGATTTAACTAGACCATCGACTTGATTTAACCATCCAGTCGAACATTCAGCTAGTCAATTCACCTTGACCATCCAATAGATTGACTTTGCTTTAAATGCAAATAATATAACAACCCAACAAGCTTTGTGGTAGCAATCGTGACAACGCGTTCCACATCAATGATCTACTTCCCCTTGTTTGTCTTTGAAGCAGAGTTGGAACTAGGGTTTAACTTTGAGGCTTTCAGTTCAACTATCAATCATTTCTTTGAATGCCATTCATTCGTGTTGTGCTAGGGTGTTTTGTTGAGCTTGCACCATTTATCGGTGTCCTTCATATTCCCATTACCTTTATTTTCTTATGGCTTGGGATGGTTATCCTAAGGTTGGTTATCATTGCTCTATCCTTTGTTCTGTGAACTGGGTTTTCTCTTGTCGTGATTATGTTGTGACATATTTGTAGAACCCAACTCTCACATATTCTGTTGCTTAAATTTTTCTCAATTTTGACAACATATCTATAGGACAATACAAAAATTTAGAACAAAGTGCCACTTAGAGTCTCTGATACACATGTTTGTACGCAAGCTATGGAATCTTTTAGTGTAGTCCAACACCATTTGGTCCCTCTCCTGACACTAAGTTGTCCATCTCATGTACTGGTCATCATAGTTTCCAAAGGGGTAGTATTTATCCTTGAGGGAATCTACAAAATATGCCTAGGTGGTTTCAAGCCCAAACATTGTGGACTCCTTTGGAGCCTATTTCTCACATTAAGTCTCCCACCAATATTTGACATGGGGAGAAAGTACCTTAAGGAACACAAAGGTGATATTTTCCTTATTGAAAAAATTGTGGATAAAGAAATAACCCTCTAGAAAATTTAACCATTTCTCCAAAGCATCAACATCTATCTGACCTTCAAATAAATGAATATCAAAGTTAAATCGTACCTTGAAGGGTGTTGTACCTTCTAAGTGACTACTTGTTGAAGGTTCCTTCGTCTATATCGATAGTTGTCAAAGGATTTGGACAAAATTATCCATCATCTCGTTCCTCTATCACATGAGGGATTCCTCAAGCAACATCTTGATAGGATCTCCTACTCTATCGTCTCTCTTTTCTTCTTCCATCAGAGGTTTTTTGGGCCAACACGAGTATCCTTTCTCTAGATCAACCAATTTGAGACCCAACTCAATATACCCTAACCTCGTTGGGGACATGCACAAAGAAACAACAAAGAGTATACTTCTCTGATACCATTGATTTAGATTTATTAAAGAATGAAATGAAAGAATCAATATAACAAAGAACACTCACACAAATATGTCACATAGAACACAATATTACATCTAAAATCAACTTCAATTAATGAATGAAAACTAGAAATGAATGTAAAATGAAAAGTTACATAACTAGCTAGAATGGTGGTAGCTTATTTCTAAGAAGAGATGTGTCGACTAAAATAATTCATAAGTTTCTCACTACAAATAGGCCAAGAATCATTTTTATGAAAATCCCTAAGAGGTAGAAACCCTAAACATGAAAACCCTAACCCTAGGATATGAAGCGACAAAAGGGTTGTGGATCCCTAGGTGGTTAGTTAATATGTCAAATTCCTAGGGGTGCAATGTTTACATACAATATATTTTTGGGGCCTATGATAGCCTATTATAAATATCTAACTGATAACCACATATACCAATAGGCCCATGGCCAAAAAACATTGTTTAGGGCCTCAAAAAAATCTTAGAAGTTTAGGACTAGAGAAACCATGGAAAAATACCAAGCAAGAGAATTGTTGTGAGTAAGTGAAAGAGGTGGGTGGACACCGATATCCACCTAGATTGACATATTGGTTGATTTGAGGGTCATCCAGATCACATCAAACTCACTGACGCCTCTATGCACAATCTTCATATCAAAAAAAAAATTGACAACCATTAGGAGCTTAGCATGAGTGCTTCCATGTATAACCCCTTAACTTATCCCAATTCCTCATTCCCATGAATTTCAAGAAAAAACTACCTTGGTACCCTATAGATCCCCTCTCTTGCTCAAGGAAGCTCCTTTCCTTGATTTAGATGGCAACCTAAGGGATAAGGATTTATTGGGTGGTTTCTCAGAAAATTAACTACTAGTAAGGAAGATAATGCCAAGTGATTCAATTGTACTGATTTAGAATTCATTCACCTTGTAAGAAGATTACATTCGACAATTTGTGAATGGGTTCATGGGTGTAATTCATTATTTGATCAATTAATGTAGGAACTTATGGGATAATGAAGATATTTCTACCATATATTTCCTCTCATCCATGTTCATTCACACATAGCCTATAGGAGTTTCATTTCCTTCCCAAAGGAAAAATCCTATTAGAGAATTATATGAATAATAAATCCCCGTCGACATGTTGACAAGAGACTTTGCAGCAAGGGACTATGAAGATGACTTTCTAGGCTTATAGGGGAATAATTTTATTGGGAAATTTCTCAAGGATGACCCAATGAGAGGTCTCCCCTTCCCTAACTCCAAATCTCTCATAGCATGAAGTATAGGATTGAGAGGACAAGATAACATGTGCAAGAGAAAGAAGTGCATCAACTAGAAATCTAAGTTTATTAATGTGCTCCTAGGGGATGTTGAGAAGTTAAATAAAATCATGGAGTTTGAAAAATATTCATTAGTTGGAAGCTTCCTGAGTTGTAGGATGGAATAAGCCTCCCTCAAGATTTGGATGGAGGAGAATTTTGGCACTGTTCTAGGATACATTCCAAGAAGTATGGTTTTGGTGAAAGGTTGGCTAGATTGTTCTTTTCATGCTTTAAATATGTGGAAAAACTTTTAAAATTTTGTTGGAAATGGGGTTCCTTGACATTATATATTAAAAAATGGCACTTAGAATTCGATCCATGATCAAAACATATTGATTTTACCCCAATCTAGGTTACAATGTTGGGCCTCCCTCTGATTCTCTGGTTTGAAGACATGTATAAGGAAATCAATACTTCCATGGGAATTAATTATGAAACAGACAATTCATTCTAGGACACAGGGTACATGGGGATGGAAAGGATCCTTGTGGGCATTGAACTAACCAAAGGATTGGAAAATTATATTACTATCATGAAAGTCATTTTTTTATTTTATCAAACTCTCAACTGCAAAGGAGTTCCTTTCAAGTGTCAAAGGTACCATGGATATGGGCACCTGGCCAGGGGTTGTGCGCTCCACTTCTCTAGAAATTCCTAGATGTGAAAGTCTCAATTTCTTATCAATGAGCATGCACCTATTGTTGTGGATAAATACGACCTATGGATAAGATAGACCTACTGTTATCCCCTATATCTAGGGATAACTAGGAGATCATGTCTCGAGGCCCACAGGTCCTAGACATGGAGTACCGAGAGCAGGATTGACCTGAGCATGGCCCTGGAGGGCCCATGTTTCTT